>JAOTON010000068.1:0-249864 GCA_034440635.1 Lepas anatifera | reverse complement strand
GAACCGAGCGAAGGCACCACGATTTAAGAACCTTCTGGCTCTTTTGTGCTGATCGCGTCTGTTCAATGAGTGAATAATGTGTTAAATGAGAAATGAAATAAACCACAAGTAAAACGAACAATTATTCTCTTTTTTCTGGCAATCGCCTTCCATTTCCACAAAAACTTTATCACGAGCGCATTTCTTCAACTCATCTCCGCAGCTCATCTCAGGCATGACAACCACACACAACGGTGAAGGAGGATCTGGCGTTATCCTTTCATGCTTTACCAGGGCCGGTCATGCCCAGCTAAGCGCCGTTCATCTATTTCCGGAACTGATCCGAAACCTCATCTACCAGTTCAGGTCATGCTTTCCTGCAAGACTTCGGAAGCAGAGAACACCAGCTTCCCAGCAGAGACAATCCCACGCCGATTGCGGAGCGTTGTTTTTCAATTAGGGAAAAGTGCAGAAATACCCTTTCGATGCTGCTAGAGGAGAGAAGCATGTTGATTAGTTCCAGAGCCTTTTCAGACAGTTTCACACTGATTCTTCTTTTACATTACCAACCACCACGCTTTAGGGACCGAGTTTCGTCACCATCTTCTCTCGGAAGAACTAGAGTGGGAGGGGGACGGGCTGGGTTTTGAGTAGTGCCACGTCCCTAAGAACCTCAGGCTCCAGCCAACACCTTGCTTTGGCCTCCTCCGTTTCCGTCAGGTTCGCTCGGAAGTAACAAGTATCCAGGACACTTGCTGCCACATGGATCTCTTGGACAGCCTGGGTCTTCTTCTCTGCATTTTATGTTCCAATTTCGCCTCTTCTTTCAATGTCCGTCCCCATCTCCAGCTCTCCTGGTTCCTAATGGTAAACAAGCTTCTCCAAACCGAAACATCTGACGAGAGCTTTCCCCAGAAAGATCTCGCTGACACCTGTCCTATTTCAACTTTGAAGACTGGTGAGAGGCGGCTTGGGCATCACGAATAATAACTACCTACCCACAGCTCAAACGACCAATGCCCAGAACTGCCCAGAAAGCAGGACAGTTTGCGAACTGCCCGGCCATTTGGTCAGTTTGCAAACTACCTGGGCATTTTGCATAGTGCCTGGCTCTCCGGTCATTTTATAAACTGCCCACCCGGCGGGCAGTTTGTAAAATGACCGGTGTTCACACGAATCGGAATCGCTGTAGGTTTATATTGAAATTATAAAGCCGAAAGGAAATGATTTGACCCACGTGGCATTGATTTGAGCCACGTGACAGCAGGACTGGTGGTGGAACTGGGGGGGGGCACCAGGGCACATTGAACCCCTTAAATGAGAGACTTAAAAACTATTCCTATTGCATTGAATGGAAATTAAATGTATTGAAAACACCATGTTGCCCCCTCCTTAAATTTTCTTTTGCCGCTCCTGAGAGCAGACGGTGGTCGTCCAAGGAGCGGCATGAATACAGCACTCTGGCGGGGTTGAATATCGGCCGACTAATTATTCACGACTATATGCCAGAAAATTTGATTGAACATTGAGAGTTCCCCTCGGATTTTCCGGCGGGACGGAAAATGGAGGCGTGAATGCTGCCATACTTTCCGTAACCTATCCCTGATAAATTCTGCAGCTATTCTGAACATTTCAAGCTTGGGTCATCTCGGCTAAGGTCATTAGGCCAGGTCGAGTGAACTTCACGCAATTTTTTCAGATTGCATTAGCCAGGACAGGATTAATCTATTGATCTGAAACTTATCACATAATGGGCCCACCGGGGGCCAAAAACGTGTTCCGGTATTTTTATTTCGTTGCAAGAGCCATGGTACGAGGTATGAGTCAAGATCTCCCCATTGTAAATGCATGGGAAAAACGCAAATTGGTTGAAAATTCTCTCAATTTAGGTCGATACGGCTTAGAGGATTTCGTATTGTCGGGATCGTATTTTCTTAGGCCACACGCAAGGTTCATTTTGCATGTTTGACGTTTGACCTTTGAGAGGTCATTTGGGAATACTTAAGCAGCTTTTGAGGCTACAATAACATCGCAGGAAATGGCGACAGAGTTTCAGTTTGATACTGATACTTCTGGATTGTCACTATGAGCCGATTTATAGGCATGTTGACTATGTTTATTCAAATAAAGACATTGACCTGACCCTAGATTAGGTCATTTCTTTTTTCTAGTATGGTAATGGTATACAGTGATTGTTTTGCCAATAACTTCTCACTGAATTGAGATAAATCTCCCATTTTGATTGCATTGTGCTTATATTGTCACGGGGAGACAATTGATAGGCAACATGACCATACCAGGTCACCATGTGACCTTGACCTAGCTCGATGTGAGGTCATTTTCACAATTTAACCTAGCAATGTCATATTATACATCATTCGATTTGCCACGATGAGAGGAAGCCAATGATGCATAAATATTTACTGTAGCTTTGCTGAGTAAAAATATAGAGGGGTAAACGTACACTGCCCTGTTGTAAGCCTATGGAGCCTTCTTTGACCTTTTGCTGACCTCGATATTGACCTGACACAAAAATACTTAAATAATTTCTCGTCGTCTTGTCAAGAGCTCTTGAACACCATCCTTAATTTTTCCTTAGCTTTTCTGGGAAATAAGATAATACGGAGGGGGGCGAAAAAGTGCCCCCTCCCCGCGGGGCGTGTCATGCCAGGGACCCCAGTGGGGCGCGTGTTGAAAGACAAATGGTGGGTTTTACTTTTTCTTATTTTTCAAATGCACCTGTGTTGGAAAGCTTGCCCATCAGAACTGGGGTTATAGGCCCCAGGGGTGTATTACCACAAATACCACTGATACTCCTTTTTAGAGGATCCGATAGTCAAAAGGGCCCTGGTTGCCACAAAATTGAGTGCTGGAAAGGGTTTAAGAGGGTCCTGTCTAAGATCAAGTCCCACTGTGGGCCACAGAGCATAGTGTGGGAGGGCCACGCTTTGCGCGGTCCGTTTCCTCGAGAGGGGCCGCCGCTCCAGCCGCCTCTCATCTCTATCTAGCACAACGTATTACCAGGTCATACACAGGGGGGGCAATTTTTTATTTAGTGGGACCAGGTAAACAAACTACTAGCAAAAGTGACGTAGATTGGGCGATTAAATTATGCTGTTCCGAGCGCTATGAGCAAGAAAACAAAACTCGCGTGCTAAACTCATCAGCGCTACCTGCTTTGCAGATATCTGCTGAGTGAAACAGACCAACTCCAGCTCGACGGAGGGACGGGATTTTGCGGAGGGCTGCCTGGTCCCCGCTTTTTATGGAATGACTTCTCGATTTCAGCTGAATTGGGAAGACATTGACAATTTTGGAAACCAGCCTGTGCAGAATGCAATAGTGCGGCAGATATCCGCCTGCAGGGCAACAGGTTATACTGCCTGTTTTTGTTGGTCGGAATATAAAGCATTGCGTCGGTTATTCCCATAAAACCCTGTGTAGGTACATGACTAACCCACAATTTATTTAAAGCCTTATTACAGCAATGTTCATTTCTATCAGTTAATTGAATATACCATTGCTTATGTGGGAAAGGTAATAGCTAACCGCTCAGATTCACTTCTGGCCTTCTCACGCAGATGTGGTTCTGTGTTTTTTCTCCGCAAATTTTCTCAGCAAATTTAAAAACATTCTCTGAAATTTTTTCCTCTTACTTTGCAACTTTACTCTGCAAATTTCGCTCAACAGACATCTACAAAGCAGGTTTTTATGCTTGCAAATACACTCGCATGAAATGTTGCACACATTTATTTCGGTGCACACAATTAAACACGTCTCGCCATCTGAGATACCAACACCTCCGTCAGCTCGGGGAGTCGGAAGGACGCCTTCAGTAACTGCAAACCTAGCAGGCTTTCAGCAGGCAAACCTAGCGGGTAACCTTTCAGTGATGCCTGGGTTGCGGGAGAGACCATCCAGTTCCTCGACATGATATGAAGAGAGCTCCCTTTCAAACGTGTCAAATTAATCCAGCCATTCATTCATTCACATTCATCCAGCCATTTCGCACATTGTGCCCTTTGCGTACTTGTCCGCTGTTGCTCCTGTGGCTATGTCCATCTGGGAAGCTGATGTAAGGCTCGATGCCTCGGAGTATACCGCTGCCTGTGTCGTTGCAGACACGTCATCTACGTCAGTGCTGAGCTCATCTATATGGTCCGAAAGCTCTTCACCCCCGAAGGTGTTATTACTGGGGTAACATCCACCGTCGCGTTACCAACTGGGTTCACCCCAATGTTTCTGATCCTGCACTTGGCTTCTGTTGGTATTGGATTCAGGCTCTCCCCCACCCTTACGTGAGTTTAGAAATGCCGTCATAACTCTTTAACCTGACCTGATGTCAATTGTTTGTCATAAGTTGTCAAATTGATCACCCGCGAGACCTGCCAAGCGACGCGCGTCTCATTTAAATCGGCCCGGAATCATTTACGACACTTTGAGAGGGGTCCGATCGAACCCCCTCCGGTGTTGAAGGGTTAGTGTTAGATAATAATTAGCAGTCTCCATCACATTACTGATAAGTAACATACGCAATGTTTCTATGGTATTTGACGAGCAAAATACCAAGTAAGAGAAAGAAAACTACTTCGATACAGAAAAATTGAAATAATATTTATAATACATACGGCAGTTGCACCATTTATGGAAGGCTTCAGCTAGGCATTGCGGTGTTTATTTGTGTCCGCGTCGGGTTTGCCGATGGTGGCAGTGTCGGATTTGTAATTTCAAAATTAAAATCTCTTGCATAATCGCCCTCAGTAAAATGCGTCCCACAAATGAGGGTCAAAACACAAAAATGACCCGACCTGAGGTCAGGTGAAGGTCACTATTTGACCAAGCATAGTCAATATGCACATCTATCGACTCGCAATAAGAATCTAACGTGCTGGTATCAAAAAGCTTTATCGTCATTTCCTGCGAAGTTATTGACCCAAGTCTGAACACCTGCTGAAGTAGCCCAGATGACCTCTCAGAGGTCACAGGTAAAAATTGTCACATGCATTTTAAAAGGGGCCCAGGATACTATGATGTTGAGAATATTAAGGTATTCCATCTTTATCTATACAAATACAGCCTAATTCCTGTTTTCCCCATGCATTTGTGTCCCCATTTTCCCCATGAAGTAACCCCCGGTGGACTGCAGGGTTGTCGTCGCTGGCGACTTCAACATACCAGAGATCTCATGGTCGAGTGCTGCCCACGGTGCTGCCCCCAGCTCTGTAAGGGAAGTGCGCCCGGACCTCGCACTTTTTAGACTCGTGTGATCTGCTTGGCATGAAACAATGGGTAACAGAGCACACCAGAGGCGAAAATACCCTAGACCTGGTGCTGACGAGACGCGTGCCTGCCAGTGCGGAAGTCCGGGACAGTGTCTTTGACACAGATGACAGAGAGATTATCTCCTGGCTCTCAGTGCCGTCCAGTCGACCAGTGGTCACGAGACAGACTGTATTCGACAACAAGTGGGCAGATTTCGCTGGTCTGCGCCGTAGTCTTAGTCTGATTCCATGGGGAATTCTGAACGGAATCGACGTAAACAAGGCCGTGGACACTTTTTACACGGTGCTGAGCTCTGCGATAGTTGATCACATTCCGACGGTTGTGCTGCGTCGGCGGGTGCCGCCATGGTTCGACGGAGAGGTACGCGCAGCCCTACGCCTGAAGGACGAAGCCTTTCGTCGAATGAAACGAGACCCGGGACCTGTCAACGCTGCTGACTTCACTGACAAAAGGAGGGATTTTCAGTCTGTTTCATCGTTTAAATACTTTCAGTACTTACAAAAGCCGACGAACGATTTTAGAACCAACCCTAAGCGGTACTGGTCATTCTTGAAGTGTGTGACCAAAAAGTGCTCCATTTCACCGGTTTTGTGCGGCACGGAAAACAATCATGTAACTGATGATCGGAAACACGCATCCCTGCTGAATGGAACTTTTGCGTCGAAATTCACAAACCCCGGTGTGGCCGAACTACCACATACGTACAACTTGGATGCTATGTCTCGATTGTGTGTGTCTGAGGCCACCGTGAGGAGCGCCCTAAGCTTCATAGCACCTAATAAAGCATTCGGATCCGACAATATCAGCCATAAGTGTCGCCACCGGCAAAAAAGTGGGGGCCAGCCAAACTTCAACCTGATGCTGACAAAAAACTTTCAACATCAGGATCAAAAACTGTTCGAATTTGGGCTCCTCGTTGCCTTCCGCAGCGGCTGGATATAAGAATGCCCGGCTTTCTCTCATTTTGGCTGAGATCGTGAAATTTTTGGCCAAAAAGTGGGGGGCCAGGCCCCCCTGGCCCCCCTTTTCCGACGCGTATGATATCAGCACACGCATCATTTCTGAATGTGTCGAGGAGCTGGTTGTTCCAATGACAAAAATATGCAGAGCCTCGATGTGATCTGTTTTTTTCCGGAGAGATGGAAGCAGGCAAACATCATACCTATCTTTAAAAAAGAGACAAAAATTACCTCAAAATCATCGATCAGTTTCCCTGCTTTATCTCTTCGGGAAGGTCCTGGAGCGTTTGGTTTACGACCAGCTGTTTAGGCACATATCGACGGTCTTGTGTCCGGAGCAACACGGTTTTATACCCAGACGGTCCTGCGTGACAAATATGGCCGTCTATCTCAAATCAGCAGGGGACACCATATCGGAGGGGTACCAGACGGACGCCATTTACACTGACTATTCGGCCGCTTTTCAGAGCATTAATCATAAACTCGTAACTCACAAACTAAAACAACTATATCCTCTCCAGGACACAGCCCTAAAATGGTTTGTCTCGTGCCTCTGCGGTAGGCGTCAGAGGGTCATCGTCAACGGAAAAATTTCTGACTGGAGACCTGAAACCTCTGGTTTGCCTGAAGGCGCTCTTCTGGCCCTTTTGCTCTTTTCTCTGTACATTAATGACTTTCCGGAATGGGGATGAGATGGCTTAGTGGATAGCACCATTGTCTTCTAAGCCACTGGTCCCGGGTTCAAGTCCCGGCGGAGCCTCTGAATAAGTCGATCTGATTCCCAAAATCCCTTCCAACAGGGTGAGAGTTGGCGACGCCGTATGACCATGGCAGTTGGTGCGTCGTTAAACTCCAACAATTATTAGACTTTCCGGACTTCATTCAGAGCGGCTGCCTCATGTACGCTGACGATGTTAAAATTTTCCGAAAAATTAAGTCACCATCTGATGGCCGGCTCCTGCAGGGGAACTTGGATCGCCTTGCAGCATGGTCTGTCAGGTGGGGACTAACACTAAGTCCATCAAAATGCAAATTCCTGACGATGACCCTCAGGCGCGCACCCGTCCGGACCAACTACTTTATAGGCATCTCGGTGCTGGAGAACGTTGAGACAATTCGCGATCTTGACGTCATAATCGATTTTAAACTCACCTTTGCCAATCATGTAGATAATATAGTTAGGTGGGCCAATCGATCTCGCGCATTATTCATTCGATCTTTTCAGACCGGTGTCATGACGTCAAAATTCAACAGTAAAAGCTCTGCTGGCTGCATACTGCTGCAACGTGCGTTCTATTTTAGAATATTGCAGCGTTGTCTGGGCGGGGGTGGCTGACTCCCACAAGGTTCGGGTCGATCGGGTTCAACATAAATTTCTTAAGTGGATTATCCACCACATTATATCAGGACAAGAACCCTCTCTTTCTTATGAGCATCTTCTAATACATTTCAAAATTCCTTCTCTCGCTGCTCGGAGGGTCCAGCACGATTTACTTTTTACTAGAAATATAATTCGTGCAAAGCTCGATGTACATTAGGGTGGGTCGATGGAAATGGATTCCAATTTAATAGTGAAAATATCGTTCCCTGCTGTGCTGCGAGCTCAGATGATTTTTTCAAATTTTTAAAATGAAATTTGGAGGTGGCAAGGCATCGATTTTCTAAGGTACTTTTGCCATTTTTACGTTAAATCTTCTATTTTTGCAATACGAAAATGTTGCAAATTTTCGAAAGTACCATTTTCGAGTTCCTCGTCTACGTTTACAGCATATGCGTCGTTCTAACGTACCTGCATCATCAGCAAGACTGATATTTTGGCTATTGTTTGGGTTGTATGTTAGGGTGACATCTAGTGGCAGCATTGTGCAACATGTCTCCTCAAACCGCATGGGCATGGCAAACCGGTCTTCAGAGTTTTGAATCGCGCCAAAGCCCATTTTTACATCAATAATGTTTCTACTTCCATGTTACCGCTGCCGCTTCCGCATTACACTGCTTACGCTTCCAATGGGCTAGGTACAGTCAGCGCTGCGGAAAAGGCAGCTATTCTTGAATTTTCACTTTAGCCTTTCAACTCTCATCACATATGCTTGCGTTCTCACCAGTTAATATTTCAATTATAACAGTATTTTCTGTCAGGATATCAAATCGCGATGTTGTGGACTATGTATTTAATTACACAAGAAGTCTCCGCAAACGGCGCATATCTTCCTGTCATTTTCCAGCCAATATATTGCACCTGCTTCTAATTAAACTCAAGAAGCTTAGCTTTAATAAATCCAGGAATATCAGGTGATCAATAATGTCGTCATTGCAGTTCATGACATTTCTAGTCTGCTTTTTCGGCGTTTACTTTACTTATATATATATATATATATATTATATATATATATATATATATATATATATATATATATATATACCTCCTTTTTCAGATATATTTTGTATGATGACCTAAGTAAGAGTAGCTGCATTGCTTTATCACTTATATTGTCGACTATTAAATTATTAGCTGTCCAAAATACTCCACGAAAACAGCTAATGACATGGCAAAAAGAGAAACATTGAACAAGCTGCCAAAGGTCAAACAGAAAATCACAGATAATTATCCCCTTGGTCAGCCACACAGTCTGGATGGAAATGTTCTGTCAACCCGCAAAGAGTTTGTGAATTGTTTCCGGAAGATTAATGCCGAAATCTACCCTCTTACTGGTAAGAAAACGTCAGGTGGCAAAGCAGTCAAGTTAGCCTGTGATCGCATGGAAAAATGAAAGCATTCCCATTGTCACACAGGCTCGCATTGCACAATTGGGTCACTGCTGTCAGAGACGTTTCAAGAAATTGATGAAAGTCCCAAAACATCAAAGAGAAGACTCGAACTTTCTCTGCAGTGAAAATACTTGGTTTTCTTAACTGTTCGATATTGCGAGCTGCAAATGCCCAGCTCCCCTGAGCTGCCCGTGTCCACGAGAGGGCAAGGTGCCTCCCGTGGAGGTACCATTCCTTATGGATCAGCGGTCTGTAAGAGCACTGAAGATTGGATCCGTGGACTACCAAGAAACCCGACGCAGACAAGCCAACGAAGAAATAAAGAAGAGAGTGACAACATAAAATATAACATAAAAACCCAAATTAAGCGCTGACGAGCTGATAAGTTTCAAGGACGTTATACATGCCTACCCAGTCCACACACAAGCAGTGGAGAGGTCTGTCCGTCCTGGTGACCCAGGCGGCTGTTGCAGTTGCTGGACAGGAGGCCCGTCACTCGTATGTGTGTGCAAAACTGCGTCACCGACGCATTATGCCCGTTTTTAACTCAAAGCGCGACTTCGTTCATGATGTTTGAGCTGATGATGTTGGAGATGAATTGCAGTAAAGTGTATGTCTAAATATGCATGAATTGTTTGCAATGCACAAGATGGATGTAGATATAAGCAAATATCAGTGTTCATTCGGTATTTAACATATACGAAAAACACCATGAAAGGTATTACTAGCAATTTGGTATGAAGTGAGCAGGTTTTATATGTGAATACCTGTTCATCCAGAGTGATTTTGTATGTGTGTTCTAAAGGAGAGGTACTTGAGAGTAGAAGCGGAATTGATTTGGTTCAAGCAAAACGAGTAGGTAATAAGAAATCAGCTCAGGTCTTCTTACGAGCCTTCGGGAACACGCCCTAGCTGGTTAACCATGATTTGATGACCATCTGTAAGCGGAAGCGTTTATCGGGTGTATTTAAATGGAATTGGAAAAGGTTGTAGTGGAATCAGAAGCAATGTAAAATTAGAATGCATCCAGCCACCATGCACTGAGGACTGACTTCATACCTTTTTACAGCTTTAATAACTACGTTGTAGGGGAGACCGGGACTGGTTGCATCATTTTTCACTTTTCCCTCCGTAGCTAATAATCCACAAGATCTATCGAAAATTGGATACCACCACTCAAAATATAGTTCTTTTCCCCACCAAATGACGGTTACTCTTTTCCCAAAAACAAATACATTTTACCACAATACACTTTTGAAATCAGCTCTGCACCTGATGCAAACTGCCCCCATGCCGGGGTAAGTTGCATCAGTCCCCGGGGCAGCTTGCATCGTGAGGAATTAGTGCACAGAAACACAATACAACCTCAGATTCGCTTTATTGGTAGGCACGTTACCCATTCAGCGGAGGCACGTTTCCTTGGTAGGCACGTTTTCCATCGGATACCCTTCCTAGCTTACCTACTCAGAGTCAGAGTCACATTGGTGACAGATATAGCACATGCTTCTCGAACGTGACGCGCTCCTCCCCACTTTCGACGCCCATGCCAATAATTATTTCAATAATACATCATTATGACTATTCAATTTTTCCTTAAACAAAACTAAGCGCCGGGGTAGGCTGCAACAATGTTTCAACCTGCCCCGCGAAAAATGATTCGTCTTGCCCCGTCCCTGCCCTGAATCAATCGTGGCGCCAAATATTGCACAAGCCAAGAGGTCCCGCCAAAAGTCTTTGCCTCAATTGAAGACTGGAGAAACACACTTTAAACTGCCAGGCTTATGACCAGCGTGCATGTTATCTTGTATTTCATCTAAAACGTAATGTAACAGACTAAAAAATACTTTCACCCTAAAAAATGTGTTTTTGCCTCCTCACCTGGTATCGGCCGACCACCTTCGCTGGTTTCTTTACCGGAAAGACATTGCGCGTGCGCGGTTCTAGTGAGCCCGCTTAAACCGTTATCTAGTGAATATTTTTTTAGTTACAGCCCCTGATGCATGCAACCCGTGATGCAACCAGCTCCGGTCTCCCCTACCATTCCGCTGCTAGATGTCACCCTATCGCTGAACCCAAATAATAACCAAATTATTAACCTTACTGAGGATGCAAGTACATAAGAACCACAAATATGATGAAAACATGGGCGGGGAACTCGAAAAATATATTTTGGAATATTTCGATGTAACCTTAAACGTACAAATTGACGATTTAACGAAAAATAACAAAGCACCTTCAAAAAACGATTCCTTGCCACCTCCAAATTTCATTTAAAAAATTCTATAAAATTCGGATGAACTCAAAATTGATCAGGGAGCGATAATTTCACTATTAAATTGGGATCCCAAATAAAACCTCTCCTGTGACCCAGTGGCGGATCCAGGGGGGCAAAAAAGGCAATTGCCCCCCCAAACGGAAAAGCTCGGGGGCAAAACTATGTTTTTGCCCCCCCAAAGCGATCGACCTCCTTTTTCCCCCGACTCCTTTTTAGCTTGTAAGCAAAATTTTGGTGCTTCAACTCTCAACTTCAAACAGAATTTGAGAAGTTCAGTGGAAATATTGGGGCTTGGATGGAAAAAAATGTATCTTGAGCCCATATTTTTCACCCCGTGACGTTTTTTTTTTTGCTTTTCGTCTCCAGTTCCCAAAATCCTACCGAAAAGGCATATTGTAGCGCAATTTGTCACTGCGCGACGTTTTTTTTTTTTTTTTTTTTTTTTTTTTGCTTTTCGACTTTGGTTTGCCCCTCCCAAACCAACCGGCTAGATCCGCCACTGCTGTGACCCAGCCTAATGTACATACTTGCTCTGCTCAACTGCTTTCTCTTGCAGGTGCCTGCCCGATCGACCCGCAACCTGACGTTGTTTCATATTCCCCGAGCACGCGTCAACACTGTACAGAGCGGCATGTTTTGTCACCTCCCTAGACTCTCAAAAATGTCTTTATTCAGCCGTGATGCTTGAGCAGATATTTTTGCAAATGATTTAGCCACTTAAAAAGCCGTGTTATAAATATGTGTCAAGGTTGTAATGCGTGTTTGCTGTGCTGGTTCATCTTTTTAGGCCTTTCATGTATTCTTTTACTTTTATGGTGCGCGATTTTAGCCGTGATCTCTTTTTTAGGCTTATTGCTTCAAGTTTAGTTTTGAAGTCTTTTCATTTCTATTTTTACGTCTTACTTGTTAGTATGCATACTGTCCAATATTTTCCACTAAATAAAAATACAATTTCCAATGGAGAGGAATCTGTACCTGACCTTATGTCATGGATATGAAAAATCCTGGAATATGTCTTGCAGTACTCGGTGGGCCCACCATATGGCACGAGTTTAAATTCGTAGATTCACTCTTTTCTTACTTATGCCACATTAAACATTTTTGGTGGAGGTAAGGTCACTTGACCGGCACTGGTGACCTGACCTGGAGATGACCCAACCTTAAAATTTTTGGAGAGTTGCAGAATTAATGAAGGATAAGGTCTGGCAAGTACGGCGGCGCTTCAAGCTGCCGTTTTCTCGTGCCGCCGCAAAAACCTGAGGGGGTGTTCAAACAGCCGTCACCGGGGCGAGGGCTAAGGGGGGCACCATGGACTTTTCAATCCATTTCTTTCTAGTCAACGCCATAGGGTTAGTGTTAATATTTTTTAATGAAGGGGGGAGTGCACTGTACCCCCCCAGTTCTGCCGCCAGTGCTGAGATGACCCAACCTCAAAATTCTGATGAAAGTTGCAAAATTGATTTAGAGAAATCTGTGCCAGGTACGGCGACGTGAAGCACTACCGCTTTTTGTTTTCACTAGAAAAACACGCAGAGGGGTGTTCAAACATCCCCCGGGACGAGAGTTAAATATATTGTCAACTTATAATCATGCTCCTCGCCTCATCGCTCCGAAATGATATCATGCTAGCTGTCCTTACCTCATGGTTATTGTCATTCATTCAAATTTGGGCACGCTCAATGAATTGCGCCACTAGGATTATTGAAAACGAAGGAAACCAAAAAGTTTAAAATCTGTATTCTGCTGAGCATATTTTTCAGGCTTTGGCTATACCTACCCAACCATCGCATCTTAGGCATTTACCAAGCATATATCTCGGGATGGGAAATTGCACACATTCTTTTTAGTCGAAGTAGATGAGTTTGGAGCAATATTCGTTACGAACTCGCCAAACAGTAGTGATGATTTATGTGCAATCTACCATTAAACGATCAACAAAAACATTTCCCGCCGATGAGATAGAGTCTACTGATGGTGCCCCTCCCCCTCATTGGCGGACGCAGGGGGGCCATTCCGGCCATTGCCCCCAAAGCGCTGGAGGGGGGGCAAACTATCTTTGGCCCCCCAAACACCGGATAAATTTTTGAAAAAAACGTGTTTACACTAGGTCTGTAGAGCAAACAAATCTTCGCTCCCACCCCCCCCGAGAGCGATCATGTACTTAAAGAGGTAGCTTATACTAGGTCTGTCGAGCACTGAAAAAGGTGTTTACACTAGGTCTGTAGTGAAAAAATATTCGCTCCCATCCCCCCCCTCCCAGGAGGAGAGGCAGACATGGGTTTGGCCCCCAAAACTCGGGTCTGCATCCGCCCCTGCTCCCCTGGGATGAAAATGGTGCGCCACCACTGGCCGGAGCCGGATCCGCCATGCTCAGAGCCGTGATGTGGACTGGCCGGAGCCGGATCCGCCATGTTCAGAGCCGTGATGTGGGCTGGCCGGAGCCAGATCCGACATGCTCCGAGCCGTGATGTGGGCTGGCCGGAGCCGGATCCGACTGTGAGCCGGAGCCGTGGTCCGGCTTACCGCGTCAAACTAAATCAAACATACCGCCACAATTTCAAAGGAAACGCTCGGTATAAAGGGTGTCCTAGGAAGGATTTGACAAACCCGAAGCCCATTTTGGAAATTTACCCTCGTGTTGGTGTCGATATGGAACACGTCTCGACCTGACGAGTGCCAGACGTTTTGATTTGGCGCCAATGTACTGAATTGGTGCCAATGTTTGTGCACGGTCAGACACAGTCTCTATGGCGATCACGTCACGTGAGCATCACGTGAGAGCAGACCGGCTAATCGATACGGGGTGGCGTCACTGGGCCGGATGTGAGCCCGGCGTGTGCTCCGAGACTCGGCGAACTACCGAGCTGGCTGCTGCAGCAGCGCAGGGGCTGCCCTGGCGACGTCACTGAATTTTCCACATGACGACACTTCACTTTAAACAAAGAGCAGGAATCCCTGTGTTTGTTGGATGAAAAATGAGCAAGCCAAGTCCTTTTTAAGCTTGAACCCAGGGAAATTTGGGGGCCACACTGTCTGTATTTAACCTGGACGACGCTTGGCCGCGCCATCGACGAACCCCTTACCTCACTGGCTGTCGCCGCCGGAGATGTTCTGCCCCGTAGCCGACCGGCACCACTGTCACCACCTCCTGCACGTGCACCCACCCGGTACCACTGTCACCACCTCCTGCACGTGCACCCCCCGGCACCACTGTCACCACCTCCTGCACGTGCACCCCCGGCACCACTCTCACCACCTCCTGCACGTGAACCCACCCGCCACCACTGTTCCGTTTACGTAAGTGACGCGTCGGCGCAAACAGCTGCAGGGGGGCGTGGTCATCGGCACCGACGGAGGATGCGCGGCGCCGGATCCAGGCCAGTACAGGGCATAGGCGGCGGAACGAGGATGGCACCTCGGCACGGCGCCCTCTTGGACGGAGCAGGGGAGGGGCACCATCATTGAGGTCCCCCCTTAAAAACACATGAAGATACATGTACAGACTTCATGGCGACAGAAAGCGGGCTTAACTTTCGATGACATATCTGAGGTATCGGAAAACGTCAGCCACGGCTCTTCAAGCATTATTACTTGGAGACGAGCCTTATCAATGACAAGAGGCTATTGCTTGGAGGACGTTTTGAATGAGTGCAGGGCTCACACTCTGGTAGGAAGTTGTTGAAACTTGACGGAGGTATATTAAAAAAACCTCAGAATATACATATGTACACACATACCTGGCACAGGCCATTTTTTAGCATAACTTGGGGAACCATTTGCCCCGCAATCAGCAGATATTATACATATATATATATGCCCCCCAGTGCCCGGCATTTGGCCCCTCCCCCAGTGAGATAGACAGGAGATGACTTAACCCTCGCCCCAGTGGTGGGTCCTCGGGTTTTTTCCGGCGGCATGAAAAAACGGCGGCGCGAAGCGCTGCCGTACTTTGCACACTTTATTCTTGATCAATTCTGCAACTTTCCCCAGAGTTTTAAGGTTGGGTCATCTCAGGTCAGGTCACCACTGCAGGTCAAATTACCTCACCTCCAAAAATTGTTAAGGTGGCACAAGTAAGAAATGGGTAATTCTATTGGATTGAAACTTATACCAAATAATGGGCCCACTGCAGGGAATTTTTTAAGGAAAAACCATTAGGAGATATTTTTGCTGACCATTATAGTGCCTTCAGGGGATCAAGACCCCATTTGGAGAAGAGGGGGAGTAATACAACTTGGACACGTTTGTGTCAAAAAATGTTTCTTAATTATTGTGTCATTCCACATTCTAGAGATTATATATACTGCCCAAAGTTACCACGTTTTTTGGTGGAAAAAAGCCAAACCGAGTTAAAAAAGGGTCAAAAAGGGGCAAAATTATTTTTCATTCAAATGGCCAAATACATGAGACAAAAGGCCAGCTTTGAGCCTAAAACGACCCCTAACGGCAGTCATAAACACGCAGAAAAATGACCTGTATTACTGTTTAAAACTAATTGTTGACAGTTTGATTTTGAATTGGCGCAATATTTTTTGTACACTACCCATTTGATAGAAAGCCACGAGTGCTCTTCCAATCCCGCGTGGCCACCAAATGATGTTATCCACATAACAAGAAAATTTGTTAGCACCATCACTTAACTTGGCCACACCACTCCTCGCTAACAATTAATATTTTTCCTGTTTTTTGAGCTGGGAATGTTTAGCACTTGAACAGTGGCGGATCTAGGATTTTGGTAAGTGGGGGGGAAGGGCGGAGCCTCAGGGATAATCTGTACATGAGGGCGAACTTTTCCATCAACTTTTTATCCAAAGGACACCTATAGTATCGCATCCTTCGCGTCCGATTTTCGGTGGCCGTCATGTTTGTGGATCGTTTTTTAACCCTCGCTCCGGTGGGAGTGTTTGAACACGCCCTCGGGTTTTTTCCGGCGGCACGAAAAAAACTGCGGCGCGAAGCGCCGTCGTACTTGGCACACCTTATCCTTGATCAATTCCGCAACTTTCCCCAAACCTTGAAGGTTGGGTCATCTCAGGTCAGGTCACCAGTGCAGGTCAAGTGACCTCACCTCGAAAAATGTTTAAGGTGGCATAAGTAAAAAATGAGTGCATCTATTGCATTGAAACTTATACCACATTATGGGCCCACCAAGTGCTACAAAATGTATTCCGGGATTTTTATATCGATGACCTAAGGTCAAGTAGGGACCATGACTTCTCCATTGGAAAACATGGGAAAAACAGAAATCGGGCTGCATTTGTGTAGATACAGCTGAGAATACCTTCATATTCTCCAAATCGTAGTATCCTGGGCCCCTTTCTAGGTGCATGTTGCAATTCTTGACCTGTGACCTCTGGTCATCTGGGCCTACTTAAGCAGTTTTCATACTTAGGTCAATACTGTAATGATGCGGTAGTCCGGTTCCAGCTGGTGTATTTGCTCGCTCCTCGGCGGACGCAGCATACAGTGGCGCGCCCTCAGGCGGTGGTCACGTCACCAGTGCAAGGGCGGCACCAGGCACACCAAGTGCGGAAACCCCCAATACCACATTCCTCCACCTCGAATAACAACAGAAAAATACACCGCTACATTTGCGCGTCATGATGCAACAAATATCTCCACGAAATATCCTTCAGTAAATCCCGTTCAGGTGTACTGCCAACGGTCCGGCTATTTCAGGCCAGACCTATCCCGGAAACAATAGCGCGACGTCTCGGCTGCCGGACTCGGGCCCTGGTTGGCAGTAGCCCTGTTCCAGCTGTCAGCACAGTTTTGTCAGCACCAATCAGCGGGCCGCGTTGCGCCTGCGTCACAGGATTGTAGCCTCTCCCCGGGAACTAGTTCTAGAGGTTTTACGGGCTGATGGCCTGCTGTTTGCGCTGATGAAAAATAGTAAGTGCACGAAGTGGCAGCCTAATATTTTTAATGGTATAAAGGATTAAGTTCCCTTTGCTTACCACAAGCAAGAGGCGATTATGGCGCTGATGTTACTTTTCTGGAGGAGAGGTTAGAGGTCCTGCTGACAAAACTGTGCTGACAGCTGGAACAGGGCTAATGATTCTACCATCGCTTAACACGCGCCCCGCTGGGGGCCAAATTCGTCCCCCTCCTGGTTTTCCCCAGGTAACGCAAAAACAAAGAGACGCAGAGCAATGAAACTCACAGTACCTTATCCCTGGTCAATTTTACACATCTGACCAACTTTTTTAGATAAGGTTATGTCAGGTCAAGGAGCTATTTAAGGTCAAGCGACCCGACCTCAAAACCTAAAATCACGAGTTTGAGGCGGCGCTCAGGGAACATCAGCAAACCGATCAGTTTGAAACTTTCATAAAATGATAAGGTCATTAGGGTCTACAAATTTGCAATCTCGGAATTTCGATATTGTTGACCTAAGGTGGGGTCAATTTTTTGGTCACCCCATTATAAGTCTATGGTGAAATATAGAAAGGGTTCGTTTTCAGTCAATACTGGATAGATAAAGTTGAAAATCCTCAAACCGTCTATTCTTACAACGATCTTGACCGTGAAGTTAAATTTTTGAGTATCTGACCTCTCAAAGGTTCACAGGTCACAGGAGCATAGAGTGATTGTTTTGTCAATAACTTCTCACTGAAATGAGATAAGGCTCCCATTTTGCTTGCATTATGCTTCTATTGTCACGGGGAGTCGATTTCCCCCATAAATTTTTGGTCCATCGTCATTAATGTTGTCAGGTACCAAATGTGCTCAAAATTCGTCTCCCCTGGTCAGCACCAGCTCGGGTCCGTCCCCCTAAAAAAATTATTTGACGGTGCCCCTGACTATAAGGGGCGCCGATGTGAGGCACCATGTGACTCTGTCACATGGAATTCACAAATGATGCTAAAGTTAAGCCTGATACTGCACCACCTTGTAGCTGATTTAAGGTAACAAAGTCTCAATCCCAATAGCAGGACAGAATGGTCAACATCAGGAAACTCCTTTAGTTACTATTTAGTTACCTCAGGAAACCCAGTTACTTTTTGGAAAAAGAGCGATGCAACCAACAAAGCTACACCATCTAATTATGGTGAATTGGCATTATGGCCCGTAGGTATATTTTAAAAACAGGGATAATCTGTACATGTCCTGTATTTCACTTGGAATCACCTTGATGCCAACCTCCCTTCTCACGCGCATTGACGGGGGTCTGAGCCACCTTCGCATTAGCGGGGGCGGGTACCCGCCCCCTAAGATCTCGAGAACCACGGTAGGTAGCGAAAAACGGTAAACGGCGTTGGGCTGCCCATCCACTTCTCCATCGAAAACATTTGAACCATTTTTTTTCAGGTCACATTTAAGGTCACGAGAGGTCAAAACATGCCGTCATAGGGATAACATGTAAATTCAGTTTTTCGGTCATTACATCTGAACGAGTAAAGATAGAGCAAAACAACTTAAACGACATGAATCCTCTTAGCAATCCGAATCGAATGATATATAATTTGACCTTGCTAGGTCAAATCAAGAATTTGACCTGACCTGAGGTCAGGTCAGGGTCACATTATATAAAATGCATATCATTAGAACTGCAAAGCCCAGGCGAATCTAATGCAGATAAAATAAATGCTCTATCACCATTAGTTACTGAGTTATTCCGTAAAAACCATTTTCCCATGTATTTCCAATGGAGAGGTCATGCCTCGTACCTGACCTTAGGTCATCGATATCAGAAATACCGGAACATATTTTATAGAACTCGGTGGAGCCATTATGTGATATGAGTTTCAATCGGATAAGTTCATCCTGCTCCGACGTATGCTATCTTAAACTTTTTTTGAGGTCGGGTCACTTGACCTGTACTGGTGACCTGACCTGAGATGACCTAACCTTAAAATTTTCACGGAAATTGTAAAAAATGAGGGAAAAGGGATGCCAAGCACGGCGGCGCGCAGCGCCGCCGTTTTCTGCTATCTCCGAAAAAACCCGAGGGGAAGGGTACCCGCCCCCCGTCAATGCGCGTGTTAATGCCAAGAATGGCCTAACCTGGCCTGAAAAGTAGATACACCTAGCTCTATTCCAATAGTAAACAGACCATTAGTTTTGTACCGCTAGTTGCATAGCACATATACCCAAGCAAACCTGAGAAACCAAGATAAATTATAATTTTCCAGTTGGGCCCACTTCAAGGTGAAAACCTCTTACCGTCAAATCACCCATACCTTGCTTTAAGGGACTTCGCCACTTAGTTTTTACTTTGGGGATGCTCAGACTGGCAATGGCGGGGGAGAGCGTAGGGTGGGACAAAAATTTAGAGCAGTGGTTCCCAACCATCCCGACACGATTACCCCGTTTCAGCAATCAGAGGAGGCCATTACCCTACCCTTCAAAATGTATACCGATTTTTTTAATAGCTTAATTGTTTCCCTATGTGCTGGTTGCAGGGGTGCAGCCACTGGGGGTGGGGGGTGGGGGTCAAAAGGGGCATTTGGCCGCCTTCCGGTCGATTTTTTCTCTTTTTCCCATTGCAACCGCCCGTCGCGAGAAGTTCCCCCCCTTAACATTAGCTTGCCAACCCTTCAGAAAATCCTGGCTACGCCCCTCGTTGGTTGCACCTGTTTACACACTTCCATCGGAGCGTCGCAACTCGCAATGGAAACATAGACTGAGAGCGCACATGTATTTATTCCATTTTCTTCACCAATTTCTCAATTCTGGGCTTAGTTGCCGACAAGGCGCACCGAAAATCGCTTTCTAGGTTCAGACGGTTCCTCGACCTTGTTTTGATGGCCACCATGGTCGAAAAACCGGCTTCACACAAATACTTCGTCGGGAATGGCAGCAGCTTTTTTAGGGCACGGCTCGAAAGGATTGGAAAATCACTCGAAATTTGTCTCCAAAATGTTAAGAGGTCGTTTTCAGGAAAATCCGTCCTGAGCGTTACGACCTCACGCAAGCTAATTAATTCTGCCTTCGTGGCGACGTCTTCATCGTTCAAAACGTCCTCACTCACAGTGAATGGTCTCGAAATCCACACGTCATTAGCACGTGTGTCCATGTTTGGAAAGTAGTGGCACACATTATTTCGACCACAGGCAATGTGACTGGCAATGTCAGGAACAAAGGAACATTGAGCACCAGCTCCCTCCAGCAACATTGACAGTTCAGAAAACATTGACAAGTCCCCAACATCGACGCGGCGCTCATACAACTCCATCCTCCTAATAAAGCTGTCCACTCGATCACGAGCTATCAAAACGTTGGTCATGGGGCCTTGCAAAGTGAGGTTGACAGAATTGATTTCCTCAAAGGAATCTGACAAATAGGCCAGCTTTTGGACGAACTCCGCATTGGTCATTTTTGTATACATGTCTCGCTCCTTTTCACTCCGGCCATTTTTTAGGAACATACAAATTTCTTCGCGCATTTGCAGCACACGGGTCAAAGATTTACCACGCGAAGACCAGCGCACTTCGGTGTAGTACAGCAGGGTATTGTACTGGGCGCCAGCCTCATCGCACAGTGTTTTAAACAGCCGTGAATTGGTTGCATGGCCGCGAATGTGATTTATGACTTTCATCACGTCCTTCATCACACTGAGGAGATCGCTGGGAAGGGTTTTAATTCCAAGCGCATACCTATGTATTATGCAGTGCGTGAACATAGCATGTGGAGCGACGTCCTTCATACGGGCGATAAAACCAGAATGAACACCAATCATTCCCGGCACACCATCAGTGCACACCGCCCACTAAACTGTCCCAGTTCAGTCCATGGGCAATAAGAAATTCTGCGACCACGTTAAAAACGTCTTCTCCACGAGTTGTCTCCAGCGAGTGCGAGAACAGAAACTCCTCCTTTAAATGTCTTTCAGGTAACGAGCATAAACAAGTAGCTGCGAGCAGTTTGCAACATTAGTGGACTCACCCAGCGCCAAGGCAAAATAAGCACTATTTTTTATCTCACCCATGACTTGCTCCAAAATATCTTGACTCATCTTGTCGATCCGACGTTTGATGGTATTGTCAGGGAGCGGAATTTGATTTATCTTCTCGGCTGCCTTTTCTCCGCATACAAGCCTCACAGATTCCACCAGACACGGTTTTATGAGTTCTTCACCAATGGTGTGCGGCTTTTTACATTCCGCCACGCGCAAGGCAATTCGGTATAACGCCTCCAGAGTGGCTTCACTCATTCGAGCTGTGTGGCCCGTTGAATCCAGGCGGGCCTTTTTCAAAACTTGTTCTTTTCTCTTAAAAAAATCGACGTCTTTTCCGGTATGCTCAGAGTGAACCTTCTCTAAATGGCCTTTTAGCTTGCTTGGTTTCATGCTTTCACGGCCAAAACTTTTCCGCAAATAACACACTGTGGCTTTTCGATTGACTGATCAATTATGCTAGTAAAGCCCCACTTTAAATAAGCTTCATTGTACGATCGTTTATGATCCTTGCCCGCCATATTTGGCAGAGTAATCGGCAAAAGGCGTACAGATACAGTTAGTCCAGTGCAAACCAAGGCCGTACACGTGTGGACTGACTTCGATCCTGGCGCCAAATTAAAAGACGCCCCTCGCCGCTGCGCGCACCGCGCGGCGCATGCGCGGCCGGAAGCCGACCGTCATCGATGATGCACGTGACCACTACGCAGTACGCAGCACTTCAGCGGGGCGCGTGCTGGAGATCCGATCGTGGGTTGATTCGTGCTGCTTATCTGCTCTGCATGACATTTTAAACAGACAGGTTTCCGTTTGGAAACGTAGAACAAAAGGAACACGTAAGAAATACATCCGTTATGCAGCTGTTATATTTTGTCTGAGTATGTTTTAGCCGAAGGCTGCATTAAAGCTGTCTTTGCGTAACATTCATGGTTCGGCTTCACAGGTCTTCGTTACCCCCGCAGAATGGCTCCGTTACCTCAAATGGGGTCATGACCCACCGTTGGGGAACCACTGAATTAGCGCAAATTGTCTGTCTTCAAATGAAACTGTTGAAAAAATTCACCAAATGATTTAGCAAGTCCCAAAATTCGGGTGGATCCACACATTAATTGTAATGAGAATGCAGAAAACTTACATCATTCAACCCCAAAACTTTGGCATAATATCTCCCCTGATTTGCATGTAGGGATTCCTCTGCTTGTCACCCTCTGTTTAGGACACCCCTGCAGGGGCGCAAGTTTCCATATATTTGGGGGGCTCGAGCCCCCAATGCTCGGAGAAGCCCCCCCAATGACCCGACGAGCCCCCCCAATCCCAAGTTGCGGGCCCCTGCGGACAGAGCCGGGCCCCTGCCACGATTCCGGGCCCCAGTGGTCTACTTGGGCTAGCTTTGGCTGAGGCCAGGCTCCCTGGCATGCTTGCGGGTGCCCTGTGGGCCACCTTTAACCTCAGTGTCCGCAACCGGGTCCCTAACGATATTTTTTCAGGCCCACTTTGACTGCAGCCGGGTCCCTAATTCCAGCAGTCTCGGGCCTCCTGTCATCCAACCGGGCCCTCTGTGATCCGCCCGGGCCCTCTGTGGACTGCAACCGGGCCCCCTGTAATCCACCCGGGCCCCCTGTGACTGCAGCCGGGCCCCCTGTAATCTATCCGGCCCCCTGTGACTGCAACCGGGCCCCTCTTTGATCCATCCGCACCCCTGTGACTGCAACCGGGCCCCTGTGATCCAGCCGGGCCCCCTGTGATCCACCCGGGCCCCTGTGACTGCAACCGGGCCCCCTGTCATCCACACGAGCTCCCCTGTGACTACAACCGGGCCATCTGTGATCCACCCGGCCCACCTGTGACTGCAACCGGGCCCCCTGTAATCCACCCGGGCTCCCTGTGATTACAACCGGGCCCCTATCATCCACCCGGACCCCTGTGATTCACCCGGGCCCCCTGTGATTACAACCGGTCCCCCTATCATCCACCCGGGCCCCTGTGATACACCCGGGCCCCCTGTGACTAGGACAGAGCCAACTGTGATCCACCGGGGCCCCTGTAACTGCAACCGGGCCCTCTGCGATCCACCCGGTCCCCTGCGACTGCAACCGGACCCTCTGTGATCCATCCGGGCCCCCTGTAATTATAACCGGGCCCCATATGATCCACCCGGGCCCATGTGACTCCAACCGGGCCCCCTGTGACTGCAAGCGTGCCATCTATGATCCACCCGGGCCCCCTGTGACTGAAACCGGGCCCCCTGTAATCCACTCGGGCCCCCCTGTGACTACAACCTGGCCCCATGTGATCCACCCAGGCCCCCTGTAATTACAACCGGGCCCCCTATGATCCACCCGGGCCCACTGTGATACACCCGGGCCCCCTGTGACTGCAACCGGGCCATCTGTGATCCACCCGGGGCCCCTGTGACTGCAACCAGGCACTCTGTGACTGCAACCGGGCCCCCTGTGACTGCAACCGGCTCCCTGTAATCCACCTGGGGCCCCTGTGATTACAGCCGGGCCCCCTATCATCCACCCGGGCCCCTGTGACTGGGATCGGGCCATCTGTGATCAACCCGGGCCCCCTGTAATTACAATCGGGCCCCTATGATTCACCCGGGCCCCTGTGACTCCATCCGGGCCCCCCTGTGACTGCAACCGTGCCATCTATGATCCACCCGGGCCCCCTGTGACTGAAACCGGGCCCCCTGTTATCCACCCGGGCCCCCTGTGACTGCAACTGGGCTATCTGTGATCCACCCGGGGCCCCTGTGACTGCAACCGGGCCCCTATGATCCACCCAGTTCCCCTGTGACTGAAACCGGGCCCCATGTGATCCACCCGGGCCTCCCTGTAATTACGACCGGGCCCCCTATGATCCAACCAGGCCCCCTGTGACTGCAACCGGGCCCCCTGTGATACACCCGGGCCCCCTGTGACTGCAACCGGGCCATCTGTGATCCACCCGGGGCCCCTGTGACTGCAACCAGGCACTCTGTGACTGAAACCGGGCCCACTTTGATCCACCCGGGCCCCCTGTAATCCACCTGGGGCCCCCTGTGATCCACCCGGGGCCCCATGTGATCCATTCTGGGCCCCCTGTGATCCACACGGGCCCTCTTTGACTGCAACCGGGCCCCCTGAGATCCACCCGGGCCCCTGTGACTGCAAACGGATTCCCTGTGGTCCAACCGGGCCACCTGTGACTGAAACCGGCCCCCCTGTCATCCACCCGGGCCCCCTGTGACTGCAACTGGGCCATCTGTGATCCACCCGGGGCCCCTGTGACTTCACCCGGGCCCCTATGATTCACTCAGGCCCCCTGTGACTGCGACCGGGCCCACTGTGATCCACCCGGTCCATCTGTGACTGCAACCGGACCCCCTGTGATTACAACCAGGCCAGCTAAGATCCACCCGGGCCATCTGTGATCCACCTGGGTCCCCTGTGACTCCAAACGGGCCCTCTGTGAGCCATCCGGCCCCCTGTGACTGCAACCGGGCCCCCCTGTAATCCACCCGGCCCACTGTGACTGCAACCGGGCCCTCTGTGATACACCCGGGCTCCCTGGGACTGCAACCGGGCCATCTGTGATCCACTCGGGGCCCCTGTGACTGCAACCATGCACTATGTGACTGCAACCGGGCCCCCTATGACTGCAACCGGGCCCTTTGTGATCCACCCGGGCCCCTTGTGACTGCAATCGGGCCCCCTGTAATCCACCTGGGGCCCCCTGTGATCCATCCTGGGCCCCATGTGATCCACACGGGCCCTCTTTGACTGCAACCGGGCCCCCTGAGATCCACCCGGGCCCCCTGTGACTGCAAACGGATTCCCTGTGGTCCAACCGGGCCACCTGTGACTGCAACCGGGCCCCTGGAATCCACCCGGCCCCCTGTTATCCACCCGGGCTCCTGTGACTGCAACCGAGCCCTCTGTGATCCGCCCGAGCCCCTGTCACCGCAACCGGGTGCCTGTGATCCACCCGGGCCCCCTGTGACTGCAACCGGGACCTGTGACTGCAACCGGGCTCCCTGTGGTCCAGGAGGCGCGGGTCCTCTAATGCCACGGATGGGCCCTTGCCATGAGTGCGGGGCCCCGTGGTCTATCTGGGCTTGCTGTGGCTGCGGTCGGGCTCCCTGGCATGCTTGCTTGGGTGCGGTCCCCTTTAGGGCCACCCATAATCGCTGTGTCCGCAAACGGGCGCCTAACGATATTCTCAGGCCCATTTTGACTGCATCCGGGGCCCTATTTCTGGCAGTCTCGGGACCTTTTTGGTTCCTCTGTGACTGCAACCGGGCTCCTTGTATTCTGCCTTGGCCCCTTTTAGTCTGCCCGGGGCCTTTGTAGGTGTTATGGGCTTTTTGTAGTGTGCCTGGGTCCTGTGTGGTCCGCCCGGGCCCCTGTGGTCTGCCCGCGCCCCTTGTGGGCGGTCTGGGCTCCTTTTAGTCTGCCCCGGCCCTCTGTGGTCTGCTCGGGCCCTCTGTGGTCTACCCAGCCCCCTGCGGTCTGCCCGGCCCCTTGCAATTTGCCCGGGCTCCTATGGTTTGTCCGTGTCCCTGTGGTCTGCAGGGAACCACAGCACTAGCGGATCCAGGGGGGGGTAAAGGTAAAATTGGGGGATTTGATGCCCTCCCCAAATCCCGCGATTTTACCAATTTTTACGGATTTTCTTCAAACAAAAACCATATGTTTTTTCACGATTTGGGGCCCCGTTGCCCCCTCCCCCACCATCAGCCTGAATCCGCCCCTGATTCCACTCTTCCCACTTCGCTGTATCCGGGAACCCGTGCTATAATTTCAGGCTCCCTCTGGGCTACCCAGACCTCCTCTGACTCTAGCCGGACTCCTTGCCTTGCTTACGACCCCCCTGTAGTTCACCACCCCCCCACCGTGCGAAGCCGGGCCCGTTCCGATAAGTACTGGTTTAATAAATTGACATGTTTGTTATTTTTGCATCTCTCCGCCGGCACTACTTTTCTTCATTGATATATTTCTAGGCATTTTTGTCAGAAATGTGCATGAAGTTTTCCATTTTTGTTTGTTCTAGTGGAATTTTAAATACAGACAAATCTAAGTCTCTTAAATTTGTCTGTCAAAAAGTGTATCAAATCTTGCCGTCAAATCTGGGTTAAATAATGTGCGTCCGCCGGCGAATGGTAGCCTCTTAATTTCCCGGGCTTGTCAGCGCAGCGCGAAGGAAGCTAAGGCATGCTCCTGGCTCTCTTGTCGCATTCGCCGAGGCGAATGATTTGCACAAAGTTTGCCTTGAACAGTAAAATTGGCATGCTTATGATTCAATCGGCTTGTGTCTACTCTGGAAAAGTTTTGTTAGGCTCTGATTTGGATTTTACGTTTGGGCTTTTCGTGTCAATCCAAATCGTGCTCCGATGCGCAGTGTTGAATGGCAAGTGAAGTGATTGTTTGCTATTTGCTGCTGTCGGGCTAAATCCCTAATGAGTGATGATCCCCTGTCCGGCTCCCCTGATGGCTAAATACCAAGACTTGGAGAATCTTTTGCCCCCTATGGCCGCCAGTGACGTATCTAGAATTTGGGTAAGGGGAGGGAGGGGCAAAGCCTCGGGGGACAGGGCGGCACTTAGCCACCCGAAGGGCGCACTTTTCACCCAAAGGGCGACCAATCGTCGCATCCTGGGGAGGGGAGGGTTTGGGAGCGGCATTTCGTCCTCAGAGGCTCTTGGGTTTAAGGGGTGGCTGCCCCATTCGCCCCCCCCCTGGTGGCCACCCCTTTCGCCCCGCCCCCTGGTGGCTGCAGCCGGGTCCCTACTCCCAGTAGTTAATACCCTGTGGATGCAGACGGGCCTGCCATGGATGCGGTTCGTGTAACTGCAACCAGCCTCTGTCATGCTTGCCATGCGGGCCCCTGTGGTATCCCGGGCCCCTATTGGTCTGATCGGGCCCCCTGTGACCTGTCCGGTCCCCTGTGGTCTGCCTGGGCCCCAGTGTGCAAAGTATGGCATTTTCGATGAGATCTCGTCAGTGCGAGTGCCAAGACTGGTGCGAGGAAGTTGACACTGAAAACTAAAAAAAATAATGACTGAATAGTTAGGAAGACACAGGAGAGGGCCTTATAAAAAGTCCTTAACTAACTAATAAGAGAGGTAGTACTGCATCGTGTGGGTAGGAATGTGTGCGTTTTTCTCCCTAGTATCTGGCAGATTGGTGAGAATTTTTTAGGCTGGTGGTGCGATAATTTTGGATGGCTGGTGCGACTCGTCTGGCCTGCTGCCATACTTTGCAGACTGGCCGGGTCCCATTTGGTCTGCACGGACCCCTTGTCTGCTAGTGCCTATTTTGTTCTGATCGAGCCCTTGTGGTCTGCCCGGGCCTCCTGTGGTTTTCCCGGAACCCTTTTGGCCTGTTCGGGCCTCTGTGTGGCCTCTGCGGACCCCCTTTTGTCCGTTCGGGGTCCCTTTTGTCTGCGCGGGCCCTCTGTGGTTTGCCCGGGCCCCTCCCAGTCTGCAAAGTATGGCACTTTTGGCGAGATCTCGTGGTGCGGACACCCTTCAGGTGGTTCGAACTTTGGAGCAAACAAGTGCCCACTTTTGCTGTATGGTGCGAGGGAGCTCAAATCAAACACCCACAGAGATCTGAGAAGGGAGAAACTGGTAAAAACATCGAAATTTCCGGGTCAGTGAAATTTCTCACCAATGATTGGTGTGAATTTTAGGCTGCTGGTGGTGCGAAAAATCTACAGGGCTGGTGCGGACTCGTCAGGTCTGCTGCCATACTTTCCAGACTGGGGCCCCTCTGTGGTTAGCCGGCCCCTGTGTTCAGCTCGGGTCCCTGTGGTCTGCCCGGATCCTTTCATCTGTCCAGGCCCCGTGTGGTCTGCCCGGGCCCGCTGCCCAGCCAGCAATTTCGACCGGGCCCAGAGCGGGCTGGGTCGGGCTCTGCCCGAGCCCTAAGACTCATAGCTGAGCCACATAGACTCGGGCTGCGCCCGACATTAGGTCGGGGGATGACAACTTGCCCGAGCGGTAGAGCCCGGTCTTGCTTGACCATGGGCTCTGCCCAGACGGAGCGGAGCCGGACCTGGGCTGAGCCCATGTACGCGGGCTCTGCCCAGTCAAAGCCCAGCATATATCGGGCAGAGTCCAGCCAAATTGCTGGCTGTGTGTGGTCTGCTCGGGCCCCTTTTGGGTTTACCGGCGTCCTATGGTTTTCTGGGTTCCTGTGGTCTGCCCGGCCCCTTTGGTGTGCTCAGGCCCTATGTGGTCTGTCTGGGCCCCTTGTGGTCTAAGAATATCGTGCAGAAACTGAAGCTGTTGTGTTAGTCGCGTATTTGCAGCAGTTCCTTATTTGTGAGCAGTTTCGTGCCCCAGGTGGTGTATCCGTGCTCCCTGTTGCCGAAACCGGTCCCCTGCCATGCTTGCGGGCCCCTGTGGTTTTCCCGGGGCAACGTGCGGCCGGTCCCATGCAACATTCGGGGAAAAATGGATGGGGCGTGAAAATGTTAGACCCCCCATCCCTTTTGTACTGATCCTATATGAGGATTGTAAAGGGAAATAGGCAGTACCACCTATTCATAGTACCCCTTGACCGGTACCCAGTGTTGTACAATGCCATGAACTGGCAAGGTGAATGGATCAGAAAAAGGTGTCTTGATCATGTAACATAAATATCAGTAGGTTCGATTTCCCCGCTGATAAAGGAATTTCACACTTCGATCTCTACTTTCCATTTGTATCAAATTATTCGCGATAATGCGATTTCGTTCCAGGTGTGAATGTTAAAATGGTTGGACAGTATAAACATAAGTCGGGTGCACAAAAGCGTAAAACAAAGAACATTCAATACCGAGGGGCTGCTCTGGCAAAACTACCCAAATTTTGTACATTTTTCAGGTAAACTATGAATCTAGAATCGTCTTGCTAGTTTTGCAAACTGTTATAAAATGACCCCAATCATATTTGCATTTAATCTCTAGCAACGTACAAGTCCACTTAAAGTAGTTCATATCACTACTATTTTTGGTACTGTGCAAGCTACGTTCATTCATCGACCGCAAAAAATTAAAACCCCAATTTAAAACTAACTCGGAAAAGTGCAATGTGTATAGTTTACAGCAAAACGGTAAAGTAAGGTTGTAATTCCAATCCTTCTTTTCCTGATCATTGCCTTCCTCTGCCAGGCCATCAGCCGGATCCCGTTTGCTAAAAGACCCTCCAGCATCCATCCCTCCTGCGTCGTCCGGGGCTGATCCCGTTGTACCTCCGGAGGAGAGCATCCACGTGGACGCCAAAGACGGTAAGTAGACACCTACTTGTCCAATATCCTTACATAGTTTGGCAGCTCGTTCAAAAGATTGGGTCTTCTGACTACTTTTTGGGCTAAATAGTGCAAATCAGGAACAGTGACGAATAGCGCGCTAAAAATTGTTATTTAACCTTTGCAGTCAGTTTTCTACAACAAACGGTCGAAAATACGTTTTTTTCGGTCACATTTTCATTAAAAAATACGGGCCCCCATCATGTACGGGCCCCCTTTCGAGCCGGGTGCCCCCCAATCGAAAACATAAAGTTGCGCCCCTGCACCCCTGCTTGTATGCAAGTTGGTTACCTAGGTAATAACCTTTTTCTCAATGTAATTGGAAAGCTGCCTGAGTATTACAAGAGCAGACGTTACCTTGGTCCCTACTCCTACTGTTTTGGACTTATTTCTCAGCTGATATAGAAGCTGAGAGAAAACTCTAAGTGATTTGAAACAACTGGATTAGCAGGATTATAACTGTTGCAAATTTCACCCATTATGCGACTTGTTTAAGTTGAATTTCACTCTACTAAAATCCGCGACACTCAACACAGGGTGCCCGGCGACTGTGAAGTGGTGCCAGATGTGCCAGATAATTCTTCTCAATAAGTTCCCAAGATTCTTGGGAAAAATCTTAGATATGGCAGCAGTATTAAAGTGCTACCAAACAACCTGCAAAAAGACTCCCAAGACTCCCACGTTGTGAAAACGGCTATTGTTGCCACATCGATTAGAGGCGACTCACCAATAAGGGACTAGAGTGAAACATCTGCTAGCGAATGATCCCTCCTCTCAATCTCATAGTCTTGACAGTCAGTGAGAGCATGTTTAACAGTGAGCTGTTCTCCACATCGCGGGTTCTCCGGTGGCTCCTCTCCTCTCAGCAGATACGAGTGAGTGGAGTAGGTGTGTACTGTCCGCAATCTGGCTAAAACAACCTCGTCCAATCTACAACTGGCGTCGGCCGATGGCCATGCACCAATCCTGGGCTTCAAAAGGCGCAATTTGGAACCCTTAGTATATTGTTCCTTCTATGTTGCCAAGAGTCGAATGCATACCGCCGGATGGCAGGGAAACAGTCAAAGTAAGACACTTCTATTCCTGGGGGTATCATGCCCCGAGACGCTTCCTTCGCCGCAGTGTCACTCTGCTCATTACAGGACACCCCCACGTGGCTCGGCACCCATGCGAGTGTTAACTGTTTTTGTTTAGTGTGCTCTGTGCAGCCTACTCCGAATAAGTGTGGGACGGGGAGCGAGAGCGCTCCGTCCAGCGGCGGCCGGCTGACCGAGCCGGCCGACGGCGCATGCGCGCTGCCCGCTGCCGACCCGGGAGGGGTCAGCCGGGCCGGAGACGGGCAGACGTTGCGGTGTGTTTGTGACGGAGGGTCGCTTGGCGCGGGAGAGAATACAAATCAGACAGCAAAGACACCGAGTGTTACGTCCCAACATGGCGCGGTCGGTAGGACATAGCGCTTGGTAAGTTGCAAGAAAGGTAAGTTCACATGATATTTTTTCTCTAAAAAGGACGCATATTGGGAAACTGTGAGGTATGCTATTGCGGTGTTGATCACCCAATAATTTTTTAGCTGATTATTCGGCTCATAAACCGTTTCGGTTGGATTTCCTACCGAAATAAAGAAAGGGACGGCCTATGACGGCGTTTCTTTGCTCCTGTGCAAATTGTCATTCGCTGTTTTAGCGAGAGCCATTAATTAACGAGTTCGGATTAACGACTCGGCCATAGGGGAAAATCTTCAGTTCCCGTGCTCAGCCAAATGCGAACCGTTTCGGCCCATTTGTGAGCATCCAAAAGACGACCTGTTACGGCGTTTTAAGTGCGTTAGTTGATTATAGTTCGCTGTTTGCAGCGATATCGATTTGATTCGAGTTCGGATTAACGACTCGGCTGTGGAGTGGCAGCGCTCCATTCCATACTTCAGCGAATGTGGGCCGTTTCGGCGCATTCGTGAGCATTTTGGTTCTATAAAGACGACCTATAACGGCGTTTTGCCCCATATTTATCAATGAGGTCTGCTGCTTTCAGCGATAGAAACTATATTCGTGTCGGATTAGCGACTGTAGAGTGTTTGCGTTTTGCCTTGAATTTTTGTGCTCTGGTGAACGCGGATCGTTTCGGTGCATTCGTGAGCATTTTTTTCTCATTCGATCTGGTCCGCAGGGTTTCCGACGACTAATAATTAAACCGAGCTTGGATTACCGGCACAACCAGAGCAAGAGGCGTTTCTCGCTCAAATAGCTCCCAATTACTGCATTGCTGGACAACTAAAATAATTTTTTCTTCTAGTCATCACAATATTAGGAATCCAAGAATAACCCTAGCTTCAGGTACCATAAGTGTCGCCACCGACAAAAAAGTGGGGGGGGCCAGCCAAACTTCAACCTGATGCTGACACAAAACTTTCAACGTCAGGACCAAAAACTGTTCGAATTTGGGCTCTTTGTTGCCTCCCGCAGCGGCTGGATATAAGAATGTCCGGTTTTCTCTCATTTTGACTGAGATCAGGAAATTTTTGGCCAAAAAGTGGGGGGCCAGGCCCTCCCTGGCCCCCCTTTTCCGACGCGTATGTCAGGTACCATTTTGTTTTGCTTCTCAACTGGCAAATATAAATGTTCTAAAGCCAGAAAGGAAACGCGATAGCGCCTTGCCAATTGCCTTTTCGTGAACGGGGATTGTAGGTGATCATACACGCAGCTGTAAAACGACACTTTCCCGGCACGATCTCCAGATCCCAGAAGCACAAGCTTGCACGTTGATTTTGAAACACTATTTTTTACCAATAACAACCATTGCCACGCATCAGGTAGTTCTTTTCTACCAACATTATTGTGCCAAATTAAAAAAACGAACTGGTGTTTTTTTGTCCAAACTTAATTTCAACCAAACTAGACCATAATGTCAGAGTTAGCAGTCAAAATCGCAAACACAACGAAGTTCACAGGGCAAGGGGGAGATGACTGGGAGACTTGGATTTCACGCTTTGAAATCCGTTTCTGCGATGTGGAGGAAAGCAAATTATCGGGCTTGTTACACGACGTTTTGGACGGGTCAGCACTAGATGAATGTGGGAAGTTAGGAAAAACTATTTATACAGATTACAAGAAGCTAAAGGAGACCCTAGGGAAGAAATATGGCACCAGCTCTAACACGCGGCGAGCCCACGCAGAGCTTCGCCAAGCGGGTCAGCTTCCCAGCGAGGATACAGATATGTTGGCAGAAAGGATAAAAAAGCTGACACAGCTAGCTTACCCGGCACTTATAACTAAACAACTAGAAGCTACCGCTTTTGAGCATTTCATGTGTGGGCTTTCGGACCATACGCTGCAAGAAAAGCTGCATGAAAGAGACGACATAATCTCCCTGGATGCAGCAGTACAGAAAGCTAGGAAGATGAAGGAACGCAAGGAAACGCTGGCAGCAATGCAGGCGGCGGTAAAAGGCGGGGAACACGTAGCAGTAGCAGCGCATGGGGCAGTAGCGGCATCCACAACTGCGAGAGAGGACGAGCGACAGAACTCATCACTGCTCGCCATGATGGAGGAACTGCAGAACGAGGTTAAGGAGCTGAAGACCCATGTGGAAAAAAACAACTGAAGACAATTAAAAACAAGGTGGGGGCCGCCTGTTTCGGGTGCGGTGATGACACCCACTTTAGAAGGGATTGCCCGCGGTTGTTTGGTCCAGGCCGCCAGGTAAATCGCCCGTCCGGTGCAATGAACAGCCTCGGGCAGCGAAGCAACAGGGCGTGTTTTGAGTGCGGGGATCCCGGCCACCTGAGACAGAACTGCCCTCAGTGGTTACGAAGGGGGCGACAGATAGCCCAGCGACTGCAGTCGACGGGGGTAGAGCGGCAACCAAGGCTGGGATTTCAATGCCTGGGATGTGGTAGACACGGACATTCAGTGTCAGAATGTTGGAGGACGCCTGTCTCAGCTGGGGGTGCGGGTTTCTAGCATTCCTCTGGGGATATGGGCACGGTCACATGTCTGAACTGCGGACAGCGGGGGCACTGGGCAGCTGAGTGTCGTTTCAGATCTCAGCCAGCCACAGAGAAAGCGAATAGAAGGGAGTACTTCAATGGTAATCCGAGTAGAACAAATGCTGAGGAGAATCGGGCGGGAAACGGGCAGTGACTGGGGGTGCGCAGCAGGCGCCAGTCACTGCTTCACATGCTGCTCTCGTTAGTCAGTCTCTTGTCATTTCTTGTCAACAAAAGCATCGCAAAGCATCCATCTTTTGCCATAAGTCTGGTCTTCGTAGAAACTGCGATCGTTTCCGGATTATTTCATGTCATATTCTTCCTCCTGTCGTTTGCGTGCTTCTGGATCGTTCCATCTGATATAGAAACTATTTTCAAGATCATTAGAGGGTTCAACCTTTTTTATCCAGCATGTTTTCCGTCTGCCTATTTTTTTCGGTGCAGAGCAGCGGTCGAAACTTGCTGTAGAACTTCAGAATAGCTGTCTTGCTACTCTTGTATGTCGTGAGGTATACATAATACCATAGCCAGTGATAACTGAGTTCATCAACAACCACCTTGCAGCTTTCTCCTTGGTTGGTGTAAGGATCCCTTTTGATGGGCGTGAGGGCATCAGGAAGAACATAATGGAGTGGTCAGCGTAGCTGGCTTCCATCCAGCCGACCCGGGTTCAAGGCCCGGCGGCTTCCCTGAACAAGGAGCAAGCTGGCTCCCGAGAAACCCTTCCAACAGGGAAAGAGTTGACGACGCCATATACTCTGGCAGTTGGTGCGTTGATAAGCCCCAAAAATGACTATTATTCTGTGTCACGCATATAGTGCGAGGAAAATTCGGCACCTAGTACGGAACTCGGTACATGGGTGCAGCAAAGACAGTAAACAGAGACAAATAATCGTAGAGGGCAACACATTTTCCAGTTGCAGACAAAACGATTTGTATGTTTTCCAACTCAGATATTGATGGGAAAAATAAATTTGGGGGTGTGGCAAACCCCTTTTTCAGCCTCAGTGAAAATTATATTTATTTATTTTCTATTCTTGGGTACATACGGGCGTGAAACAGTTATTCATCTTAAACTTCGTTTTAAGGATTACCCCACGGTAGCGGCACAAAACACCAAAAAGTAATTTCGCCGGGCGCAGGCCTTATTTGTAAGCAGCATGAAAACTGAATTCATTTCTGCATTTCTCATATATGATAGCATAAGAAAATCAAGTACTCGGTTCCTTTCGCTCAAATTTTTAATTTAGGTCACCCCTCCACTATAAATCCTGAACCGCTGCACTTAGCAGGGGCGTAGCCGAGGTGGGACGGCAGGGACAGCCGCCCCCTGAGGAACCGAAGGGCCTCCCGAGGAACGGGCCCCGCTTCGCGCAGCACGCCCCCACTATGCTCTGTGGCCAAATTTGAAATTTCATACCAGACGGGGCCCTCTTAAGCCCCCTTCATCACTCGATTCTGTAACAAGCAGGGTTCTTTGTACCCATCAGAACTGCTTGCAAAAACAGATGTCCTGTGAACCGCTGGGGACCCAGGTCCCCGCTCCACAGAAGAGCTCGTTCTGGTGAGCTGGGCCCTCTTTAACCGACAAAGCCACGATGGCGTTTGGGCACCATGGGCCCAGTGCGACTCGCAGGCTGTCAGGGCCCTGTCTATAGCCGCCAGGGACTTGTCTGACCACCTGGAGCCTCTTTCAGTGATGAGGTCATTGTCACTAGTAGGGACCGTTTTAGCCCTTAGGGCCTACTCTGATGGTCAGGACTCTCTTGCACGAGAGAAGCCTCTAAACAAGTAGTGCCAACTGCTCTCTTCAGGGCTCTCTATCGTCAGCAGGGCCCTCATGGTCAGCTGAGCCCTGTACAAAGGCGTAGCCAATGAGAAGCGGCTGATACAGCAGTCCCCTTTAGGCCCGAAGGGCCCTTCCGAGGATAGCACGAGGTGCGGCCCGCTCGTATCTTGCTCGGTGGCCCACGGAACTTCATGTCCAATACTGCCCTCTTTAGCCCTCTCTAGTACTCCATTCTGTGACAGACAGGGATTTTTTTGACCATCGGAACCCTAAGGGTCCTCTGAACTACTGACACCCTTCAAGGCCCTCTGTCGACAGTAGGGCCTTCTCTGGTCAGCTGACCGATAAAAACACTATTGCCTGCAGGGCTCTTTGGGCCGCAGGGCCCACTGCGAGTCGTAGGGTCAGATATAGCCGTCAAGGCCCTGTTTAACACGCGCATTGACGGGGGCGGGTACCCGCCCCCTCGGGTTTTTCGGAGATAGTAGAAAAACGGCGGCGCGTAGCGCCGCCGTACTTGGTATACCTTTTCCCTCATCATTTTTACAACTTCTGTGAAAATTTTAAGGTTAGGTCATCTCAGGTCAGGTCACCAGTACAGGTCAAGTGACCCGACCTCAAAAAAAGTTTAAGATAGCATAAGTCGGAGCAGGGTGAACTTATCCGATTGAAACTCATATCACATAATGGCCCCACCGAGTTCTCTAACATATGTTCCGGTATTTTTGATATCGATGACCTAAGGTCAGGTACGAGGCATGACCTCTCCATTGGAAATACATGGGAAAAATGGTTTTAACGGAAAAACTCAGTAACGGATGGTGATAGAGCATTTATTTTAGCTGCACTAGACTCGCCTGGGCTTTGCGGTTCCAATGATATGCATTTTATATAATTTGACCCTGACCTGACCTCAGGTCAGGTCAAATCCTTGATTTGACCTAGCAAGGTCAAATTATATATCATTCGATTCGGCTTGCTAAGAGGATTCATATAGTTTAAGTCGTTTTGCTCTATCTTTACTTGTTCAGATGTAATGCCCGAAAAACTGAATTTTACATGTTATCCCTATGACGGGCATGTTTTGACCTCTCGTGACCTTAAATGTGACCTGACAAAAAAATGGTTCAAATGTTTTCGATGGAGAAGTGGATGGGCAGCCCAACGCCGTTTACCGTTTTTCGCTACCTACCGTGGTTCTCGAGATCGTAGGGGGGCGGGTACCCGCCCCCGTCAATGCGAAGGTGGCTCAGACCCCCGTCAATGCGCGTGTTAACCAACCAAGTCCTCTTTAACCCTATTTCCGACAGGGGGGCTAATATTGCCCCCCTAAGGTTTTTCAAGAATATCTCCGAAACGGCTTGCGATAGAACTTTGAAACTTCCTGACTTTTCCTAAAACTAGTACAGGCAGGTTTTCTGAAATTTTCAAGATTATATATTTACCAGGGGCGGAGCTATGGCTGGGTTTTTGGGGAGGTTCTATCCACAAACCAAGTATTATCGTATGCGATGGGTTTTTGTAAAAGGAAGCCGTCTCTGCTGATCCTGATACCAGTTATATGGTTTTATTATATCATTTTTTATGTGAGATGATAGTGCATTCACAATTGTCACTATTTGTATTCATCAGGGGCGGTTACAGCAGTTCAAAATGGGGGGAATGTTATCAAGAAGGACTAAACGTTAGTAAGTGAGAAGACTGCTTACAGCCGTGCCAGGGCGAATACAATTGGGTATATGAAAATTCAAAATAGTTATAACCAAATTCTAGATTACCAGAGGCGTGTCCAGTCACTACACATTTTCAAAATGCATATTCCCAGCCAGTATCACCGCCGCGACTCAATATCGTTGTATATTAAAAATGTGTTTCCAATCACCCCCACCCGCCCCCCACGACGAGAGTCCTTGATCCGCCTATGTCACCCCCTTTCCCAGAGCTGCCATGGGAGGGTAAAAATTATCAGAAATAAATTTCAACTAGTCGAGGGACTAATATACTCATGCATACCACTCGCATATTGTTGGGATGTATTTTACCCCACTGTTTTACCTTACTGCATCCGCCCCTGATGAGTTTTTCACTTTTTTCATTTATTTATGTGTCAAAGATGCCAAGCAGTATATCACGGCTTCTAATCCGCGTAACAAAAACTTTTTAGGTTGTATATATTTCCCCTCATAGTCCTGGTCCTGGAACTGCCATTGAATTTCGAATTTTTGCGTAACTCGAGTATATGACAATTTTGGGTCAATTATTTGTAAATCTGAATTAGTTTTGTGAAAATCGTACAACAGAGACAAGGGTTATGGAAAATCTAAAAAATACACAAAAATTGTATATTTTGCACGACTTTCTCCTTAAAAATCAAAATTTTGAAATTTTCTTTTTCAAAATAAAGTTTAGAGTCAGGGGAATCTATAACACTTTGAATTTTCAAAATCGGTCGGTTAGATTACGAGATCTTAGGGGGGCCGATATTGCCCCCCCCTGCCGGAAATAGGGGGTAGCCGGGAGCCTGACGGAAATAGGGTTAAGTGTGGAGGTCATCGTGGCTAGTAGGGGCTAGCAGCCCACAGGGCCCACCCTGATTGTTAGAACCCTCTTAAACACGCGCCCCGCTGGGGGGGCGAAATTTTCCCCCTCCTGGTTTTTGCCAGATAACGCAAAAAGAGACGCAGAACAACGAAACTTACGGTACCTTATCCCTGATCAATTTTGCGCATCTGACCAAATTTTTTAGGCCAGGTCATGTCAGGTCCAGGAGCTATTCAAGGCCAAGTGATCCGACCTCAAAACCTAAAATCACGGGTTTGAAGCGGTGCCCAGGGAACATCAGCGAACCGATCAGTTTGAAACTTTCACAATATAATAAGGTCGTTAGGGTCTACAAATCTGCAATCTCGGAATTTCGATATTGTTAACCTAAGGTGGGGTCAATTTTTGCGTCACCCCATTATAAATCTATGGTGAAAAATAGAATGGGCTCGTTTTCAGTAAATGCTGGATAGATAAAGCTGAAAATCCTCAAATCGTCTATTCCTACCATCATCTTGACCATAAAGTTGATTTTTTTACCATCTGACCTCTCAAAGGTCATGTCAGGTCACAGGAGCATAGAGTGATTGTTTTGCCAATAACTTCTCACTGAATTGAGATAAAGCTCCCATTTTGCTTGCATTGTGCTTATATTGTCACGGGGAGTCGATTGGTATGCAACATGACCATACCAGGTCACTATGTGACCCTGACCTAGCTCGAGGTCAGGTCATTTTCACCATTTGACCTTAAAAGATCATATTATACATCATTCGATTTGCCACGATGAGAGGAATCCAGTGATACAAAAATATTTGCTCTAGCTCCCCTGAGTACAGATCTAGAGAGAGAAACGTACACTGCTCTGTTGTAAGCCTATGGAGCCTTCTTTGACCTGTGCTGACCTCAATATTGACCTGACATAAAAATACTCCGTATAATTTCTCTTCGTCTTGTCAAGAGCTTTCGAACACCGTCCGTAATTTTCCTTTAGGTTTCCTAAGAAATGAGATACGGAGGGGGGCAAATTCGCCCCCCAGCGGGGCGCGTCATGCCAGGGACCCCAGCGGGGCGCGTGTTAACTAAAGAAGCCTCTGGACTAGTATGACCGACTGTTAACGCAGGGCTCTCTATCGCCAGCGGGGCCCGCTCTGCTCAGCTAGGCCTTCTACAGAGGCATAACCAAGGAGAGGCGGCTGGTGCGGTAGCCCACATGAGAGCCCGGAGGGCCCCCTTCGGGGCGCGCTGACCCTACTGCACCATACTCCGTAGCCCGTGGTGGAACTTCATGTCAGACAGGGTCCTCTCAAGCTCTCTACAAAATCCCATTTTGTGACAAGCAAAACCCTTTCGACCACCGAAACCCCTTAAAAAACTTCCTCTGAACCGCTGTGGTGGTCCCCAGGGCCCTCTCTCAACAGAAGGGCCCTGTTTGGTATTTTGGGCCCTCTTTAACCGATAAAGGTATTATGGCTTCAGGGCCCACTGCGGCTCACAGGTTCAGCTATGATTGTCAGATCCCTGTATGACCAGCTGGGTCCTCTTTAAGGGAGATACGCGAAAAAAATTGTTGGCTAGATCAAAAGGTCACAAAAGTTGTCTCAGAAATCCTATTCTTATTTTTTGCGAATTCGGCCTCCAAATGCCTTTAAATCGCTCTCAAAGTCAACATTTCTAGACGAATTATCGAGAATTCTTACTATCGATCAAATGACGTAATCTCGGCCATGACCATCAATTTCTCTAAGAACTAGGTCCTATCTGTCCTAAACAGTGGTGTAGAACCTCGAACTACCACAGAAAAAACAATTTCTTGAAAAAACAACATTCTAAAACTATTTTGAAACCGAAATATAGGACTTTAAATAAATCACAATTGACCAATCAGAAGCCCAGGAATTCTCATACCTCGGTCACGTGACGTATCTGACGCAAAACTTTCCTGGGAATTTTTTAGAAAAGGACTGAAGAACCGAGGCACGAAACGATCGAAGGCTTGAGTAATTATTTTATGCTCCACTTTTAGAGCAATTTGATTTATTTTGTAGTTTTTTTTTGTGGGCTATGTGAAATTAATTGAAATACAAATACAGGACAACAAACATTTGTATTACAAAAATAATTAATTTAAAACTTAAAATAGCTTTTGAAAACTAAGAGATGAAGAGCAGGTTCTAGCCTTTTACCGGTACCGTTAACATATTTCAATAATAGTTGAGTGGCCTTCACAAATTTTGCCGAAGATACAAAAATAATGAACACTTTCGAAATCAAGATTTTTCAAATAGCAGGAAACCCCAATGAAATTTTTGGCATATCTCCCTTTAAGTGAGAACGCTATTGTGGCTAGCAGGGACCCACAGCACCCGCTCTGGTTATCAGGACCTTCTTTCACTACAATAGCCTTCAAACCAGTTGGACTGTCTTCCGCGGGGCTCTCTAGTGTCATCAGGACCCCCTCTGGTCAGGTGGCCCCCCTGCAGAGGCTTAGCCAAAGAGAGGCTGTTAGGGCGATGGCCCCCTGAAGGCCCGCTCGAGAACACACTGCCCAGCCCACTATTCTCTGTGGCCCGCCATGGAACTTCATGTCAGACAGGGTACTCTCAGCCCTCTCCAGCATTCCATTCTTTGACAAGCAGGGATCTTTTGACTTTCGGAACCCTTTGTATATCATTTTGGTTTGTTTCTGTGAAAATACATGTATGGACGTAAAAAGAGTTCTCTAAACCACTGTAGCCCCAGAATCCTCTGTCGACAATAGGACCCGTTCTGTTCAGCTGGGCCCTCTACAACCGATAAAGCCACTATGCCTGCAAGGATCTTTGGGCAGCAGGGCCCAGTGGGGCTCGCGGGGCCAGCTATAGCCAGCAGGGCGCTGTCTGAACATTTGAGCCCTCTTTATGTGAGAGGGGCGATTCGGGCAAGCAGGAACGTTTTTAGGCTGGAGGGCCCACTCTATCAAGGCCCTCGTTAACAGACGAGCCTTTAAACTGGTGGGATCAATAGTACTCTATATCGTCAGCAGGACCCTCTCTTGTTAGCTGGGTCCTCTAAAGACAATACTGAGGGCTCCTGTTGGTCCTCTATGCCCACCACAGACCTCTGTAGCTTGTAAAGTTCTTTGGAAGAGCAGACCATTTTGACATGCAAGACCTTTTATGGTTAAAATGCCCCTAAAACCCATGTAACCTATACCCAGCCAGCAATTCCGGGCGATTCCGGTACGGAGACGCTAGTGCAAAATGGTGGGAATTGGTCGGGGAAACCCAACCGGAGGGTTGGGGAATCACGAGCGTTTGCTTGGGATTTGAGACACTTCGTACGGGGAATTTTTGATCGGGGAAACGGTAGCTTTCCCCACTCTTTTGGTTGGGGAGTTCCCAATCGTTCCCCACCACGGCATGCCAAATTAAGGAAGGTCTGTATACCGAACCCGTACGGGGATCCCCTACCTATCCCCGTACTCTAAGGTAGGGTTTCCCCGAATCCTCCCCATTGCCCTAATCTATTGGGTACGGGGATTCCCAACCGATTCCCAGACATTCCCTCGTGATTTCCCCAACTTTCCCCCACCGCGATATGTGAGCTGAACCCCGAAAATGGGCTGATCCCGTTCGGGGAATCCCAACCCAATCCCACACGTCCATGCGTTACTTCCCCGGACGTTTCCTCACAGTTTGACGCACCATTTTGATGAAATATATTATAAGTGTTATTCTGACTGCCAAGGAAACGCCCATCAACAATAATATTTACTCTCATACACCGATTCAGTGGGATTGTCCTTATAAGAAGGTTCGCGAGAATCACATGACTTCTAGCCTGATTCATGTGGATAAAATTTAAAAAATATATGCAAAAAAGTGTATTTCACATCATTATGCTTTTTTATACGATATTTTTTTATACAATATTTGTCTCACCAACAGTTTCATCGTCATGTTCAGGGGATAAACATCAATTGTTGTATTTGAAGTGGTAAAATTACGAAAAGAAATTATATAGAACGATAACAAGAGCTTTCGAACAGCGCCCGTAATTTTCCTTTAGCTTTCGTGGGGAACGAGATACGGAGGGAGGCGAAAAACGCCCCCAGCGGGGCGCGTCATGCAAGGGACCCCAGCGGGGCGCGTGTTAAGTTACAAGGTTTGTACAACGTCTTCTAGCAACCCTTGCCGTACTATGGTTCTACCATTGTTCTACATAGTTTTTCCTTGTATTTCCCTTGTTTTTGTGGCACGGATTTTGAACGTAAAAGGTTTGCTTTTTACCCTGGTAATTTTCCATGTAAACAAGGGTCTGACAAGGTTTGCCCTTGTAAAAATTTCTTTCTGTGAGGGGGGGTGGCGGTGGCCGCCCCTATCGCCCTCTCTCCCTGGATCGGTCTCTGACAGGCAGTGAGAGTATCGGCCATCGCTCAGTTCCCGTGCCCAGCGTCGTCATGTAAAACCTATAGTAACACCCACATGCCGTGGGTGTAGCAGGCAGTGATAGTATCGGCCATCGCTCCGTTCCCGTGCCCAGCGTCGTCCTGTAAAACCTATAGTAACACCCACATGCGGTGGGTGTAGCAGGCAGTGATAGTATCGGCCATCGCTCAGTTCCCGTGTCCAGCGTCGTCCTGTAAAACCTATAGTAACACCCACTTGCCGTGGGTGTAGCAGGCAGTGATAGTATCGGCCATCGCTCCGTTCCCGTGCCCAGCGTCGTCCTGTAAAACCTATAGTAACACCCACATGCCGTGGGTGTAGCAGGCAGTGATAGTATAGGACATCGCTCCGTTCCCGTGCCCAGCGTTGTCCTGTAAAACCTATAGTAACACCCACATACTGAGGGTGTAACAGGCACTGACAGTATCGGCCATCGCTCCGTTCCCGTACCCAGCGTTGTACTGTAAAAACCTATAGTGATCCGTAAACCTATGTCCTATCCTGTCGGGATCCTCATTCTGTCGGCATCCTCATTGTATTATATCGCTTAAGCTGCAAAACCCCACCAGAGACCAGAAAACTTCTCGTTCAGGCCCTTGTGCTCCCACATATGCAGCACCTATTGTATGGGGGGCTGCAATGCCACTCAAAAAACAATGCATCCAGAAAGTTTTAAATTTTGTTGCAGGCATCGTTAAGGGACTGAGCAGGCGTGAGCACGTGATCCTAGCCTTGCAATCCCTGGGGTGGCCGACGTTTCCCGATTTGCTAAAGAAGCGAGACATCCACATTTTTAAAGGACTGCTCTCCGACAACTCTGGAAGTGCACTGTCACGGCCAGTTTCGCGTCGCTCCGAAATCTCTAGCCGGAGCACGCGTGGGACTGACTGTGAAATGCTAGAACTCCCAAGGGTGCGAACGGAGCAAGCCAAACAAAGTTTTCGTTTCAGGGAGGTAGAGGCATGGAACAGTGGGTTGAGAGAAAATTAAGTATATGTATAGTAGGAATTTAGGAAAGGGGATAGGATAAAGATAAACTAGAGCATTTCTTTAAAATTGATATCTACAACCAGGGGTGCAATTTTCTCAAAATCTTTGGGGGCACTCAGCCGGTGGGGGCAGCACCCCATAGGGGCGGTGGCGTTGCGGGGGCGGCACCCCTTCATTCAGGGCATTTTTTATGGAAAATTCAGTGGAGGGCATTTCTTGTCATCCAGGGGGTGGCAGTGATCAGCCCAGGGGCGCTAGTGATCAGCCACGAGGTGAAGTTAATGAACCAGGAGCGTCAGTGATCAGCCAGGGGGCGGCAAGAGTCAGTGCAGCTTGTATGTACAGGAACGGTGTTGTCGACTACAACTCAAGCACGATATGGAAATCCGACTAGTAATCAGTCTCGGCCACACATACGGCGAGGCAGACGACGGGCCGCACCAGCCGCCCGGTCACTGTCTCCCAATGTCACAGCCGCGTCTCTTGCCGTCACGCAGCGGGCGGGCCGCACCAGCCACCCGGCCACAGTCTCCCAATGCCACAGCCGCTTCTCTTGCCGTCACGCAGCGGGCGGGCCGCACCAGCCACCCGGCCACAGTCTCCCAGTGCCACAGCCGCTTCTCTTGCCGTCACGCAGCGGGCGGGCCGCACCAGCCACCCGGCCACAGTCTCCCAGTGCCACAGCCGCTTCTCTTGCCGTCACGCAGCAGGCGGGCCGCACCAGCCACCCGGCCACAGTCTCCCAGTGCCACAGCCGCTTCTCTTGCCGTCACGCAGCCGACTGCGCGGGAAGCGTGGTAGAGCACTCGTTTCGACCCAGATCTCAGCTGCAGACCGTGAGTGTCACGGTCACGCTAACGCCAAATCAAAGACCGTCGCTGTCACCACTGCCAGCTCCGGCACCCGCCCCGTAAAAATAGAGTCGGTCGCCGTACCGCCGTGCCAAGCGCCGTAACGAAGTAGTGCCAAGGCTGGCCAGCGCTGGTCGGCAGTGCGGGGTCGAGGCGGCCATGTAGACGGCAGAGTGCATCTGCTCCGTTCTGATTCAGCCGTGCCGGGTTGCATCAGACCGATCACGATCCTGGGTCACCGACTGGCCAAGTTCCCCGATGGGCCAAGTCCCCGACTGATCCCCACCAACATTTGGCTGAGTGGCCCCAGCGTCAGTGTGGCACGTTAGGGCTTGTTGCGGCGGCCGGCGTCAGCACGCGGAGGCTGCTCTCGTCCCTGCTGGGTGTGATCGGTGTGAGACGCTGCGGACAACATCGCCAGTTCCGGAACACAGCGCAAAGTCACGTCTCATTAGTAGATGCCAGCCACGTGGTTGTGTTTTTGTGAGTGTCGCAAGCGTTGGCTACTGACGTCGCACGCCTACGATGAGAGTGAAAGTGTCGGAATGGTGAGCGCGTGAGTCACTGTGCACCATTTGCTTTTTACTGGTGACGTGGAGCCATGAGGCGTTGGTGAGCTAATCTCAGTGGCGGTGAGATGTCGGAGACGCCGGGGGCGCCCAGCTCCTGCCCACTCTCACTGCGTCAGATCGGGCAGAAGTTCTGGCTGCAGGAGCTGCGGTGTCGGCTGCGACTGCAGCCGGAGCCCACCGGCCTATGGCAGCTGCACCGATACTTGGCCGACCTGCCGGCACCGCTGAGACAGGAGATGCTACACTGGGCGCTGGCAGCCTCTGCCGACGCCGGCGATACCGACACCCGCGACCAGCTGACTAACACAGCGCTGGTGCTGCTGGGAGACGACGTACCAGTAGAGCGCGACATCTACCTGAGCCTGCCGCGGCGCGGCCAGCCGCCGGCAGCCGACCTGGCGCTGGTGCTGCGGCTGGGCGGCGGCGTCCACAGGCTGACTGTGTACGTGCCGGAGGTGACAGAGGAGACGCTCCGCCTGTTCGGCGAGCTGGCGCGCGCCTGCGCCCACCTGGCCGTACTCCGTCTGCTGGGAGCCTCAGACCAACTGCTGAAGCTGGTCAGCCGAAAGTGTCAGCGACTGCGTGAGCTAGACGTCAGCGGCAGCGCGGCAGTGACGGACGCGGGCGTCTGCCATCTAGCGGCGGCGCCGGGCCGCGCTTATCTGCGCCGGCTGTGTCTACAGCAGACTGAGGTCAGCGCTGACGGTGTGCTGCAGTTACTGGAGAGACTGCCGCACCTTGAGTACGTGGGCAGTAGTCAGACGGTGGTGGTTCTCTCGCAGCTGACCGACACAGAGGCCCAGTTCGCACTGAGAGAGCTTCCCGAGTTCTCAGTCAGTGCACCGCTGCTGCGCGACTTCTCTCGGCTCTGTCCGCAGCTGAGCTGTGTGTCGCTGGTGCTGCAGCAGGTGGGTATGTCTCTGAGCGAGCTGGCGCACTTACCTCGTCTGCAGCACCTCACGCTCCGCTGCAAGCAGCCGTACCTGCTGACACAGCACCAGCTATCCGAGGCGCTCTGGTGGCATGGCCAACAGCTTCGCACGCTCGTCATCTCAGGCGACGTGGCCCATACTATAGATGTCGGCCCTATTGCCACCTACTGTCCAAACCTGGAGGTGCTGAAGCTGCCCAGCATGACGCTGGTAACGGGAGAGGCGGCGCGAGCGCTGACCGGCGCCACGGCGCCTCTGCTCGGCCGCCTGCGCACGTTCGAGTACGACTGTATGGCTGGCGTGATGTCACACTGGGCCAGGGATGTGGCGGCCGAGGCAGCCGCCCTCAGGGCACTGCTGGCCGTCGCGTGCCGCCTCCGCACCGTGCGCTGCAGACCCTGCCCGCTCGTCGACGACGATGTGGAACTCATACTGGCACATAACCCTCTCTCTGAGCTCGAGGTGTGTGGCAGCAGACATGACCTAAACCGCAATATTTACGTGCTTCCATGGGCTTCTCCAATATCCAGCATTTAGCCAAGTCAGTGTTATAATTCATACACGGGCGCAGCCAAGATGAGGTCGAGGCACGATTTCTAGATACACTAGGTTGCGCCACTTGTGATTTAGGAAAATGTAGTGTTAAATACTATTTGAATTTTTCTCTAATGCAGGATTAGGTCTTTAAAAGGTTTTTTAAATGTCGAAATAGGATTTCTATGGGAACAAACTGTAGTAGCATAGTTACAGTTCGTGGATGACTGACTGATAGGCACATTATCATCGCCCAAATTAATGGAATGGTTGTCTGCTCTGAGGCAGTAATGCTTAATTCACTTTGATTTGAAGTGAAATAATTGCGTAAAATACTGGACCTGTTACATTAGCGTAGTTCTTGTTATGCTATCAAAGATAGTAACAAACTACATATACCATAATTATTTCCCCCTTTTTACACCATTAAACGCGCAACCAAGGTCATCGAAAACCATTTCAGATCGCTGCGCGCTGCTATGGATGGATGAGCGAAGGATAATTCTGTTGGTTGATTTTGAATCATGGATATGCTATCAAAGGTAGGTCTATATTTGTCCTGCTTTGTGACGCGTATCGTTAGGGGAGGGTGTAAAAAATATTCCGGGGCTGGCACTTAAGGGGTGAAACTTCAATCAACTCTAAGCAGCTTTGCAATATATCTTCTGTTTCGATCTTTCAATAAACACCCGCCCTCAGCCAAATTACTTTTTCATGTCAGTGACGCGCAGTCGTGGCGCCCGGTGCTACAAAGTCGGTGTCAATAAGGGCGAATATGCACTGCCAAGGCATATGCATTTCGCCTCTTCGACAGTACAATGCCGCTAAGGGAATCAACGGTGCGCCTGGATAACTAAGAAACCGTTTGGATGTCTAGTTTTGGACATAAGCTATTACACAAGAACTCCAAAATACCTAATTTAAAATTCGGGAGTACTTGTTGCTTAGTTCCATAAGCAATTATATCCAGTGGTGGATCCAGTAATTCATTTGGAGGAGTCTAGGGGGCTCGGGCCTCCCCTGTTATTGCCTCGGAACAGCCTCCGGCTATGTATTAATTAAAGGCACTCTGGAATTTCGGGGGGGTCAAGCTTGAGCTCCCTAAGCTCCCCCTCTTGTATCCGCCATTGGCGCTAAGCGTGCTTACGGAATATCGTTCGCAGTTCGAGGATGAGCTGACGAATATTGCTGGGTTTAGTGGCGTGAAGCGAATAATACAAAGTTTGGTATTGCTTCTCAATATTTAGTAATTTTGTGTACCTATAAGTTAGGTACACAAAATTATGAGCAGACTAGACAAATAATTCATTTCAAACAGCAATAACAAGCTTAGGCTCTTCTCCTGGTCTTCATCCCTCCCTAAGACCTGGAATGAGGTGGTAGCTCCACAAATATTAAAAATTCTTGATATCTCACGGTCCAGTAAGTTGTCCAAAATAGTTGTGAATAAGCTTTTCCTTTGAAATTATTCGCAAAGTTAAGCTCTCATAAAGAAAAGTAAAACAATCTTATGTACAGCCGGTTCCACACAGGTAGGTAAAGTGTCAGTTGTTTTAAGAAATATCTTAGAAAATGATTACACTTCTCACAAAGGGTTGCGTTCCTAGTAATGAATTTTGACGAACTCTTGAAATGTGGGCCCCTGCGAACTGGATGAGACGTCAATTTGGGAAATTATGGACGAAAAACTGTTTTCGCTTATCCCGATGATTGTCTGTCTTTTCTGCCAAATTTTGGACCCGATGACGCATTTTTGCATGTCGGTTCATGCATCCAGTTAAAAAGCACCAGATGAGGCAACAATGGAGTCGGCAGGAAACATCCTTTGAGAGATATTTCGCAAAAACGAGAGCGGCCTAATACTTACCAATCAGTATGGAACCGGCGGTACATCATTTTTAATGACATTGAGAAATATTTTCCCGCCGTCGCCAATTTCCCCTCAATATCGTCATATTAAAAAATCCGAGCTGGTGGTGAACGACTAATTCTACCGCACCATTGTCGGACTGTTGAGACATTGCTCATCCATTGAGGAAGCATCGAAGGCTGTCTGTGAAGTTGTGAATACGGTGTTAGATAGAAAGGTCATACTGAGCTGTAGCAAGGAAGGCAGTCTTGAGGTAGATACCCTACCTGACAGAAGCAGCATCCGGAAGGATTAGACCTTATCCAGACTCTTTGGGCGTAGTCGTAGATGAAGTGACTCACGAATACGATTACGCATGCCATCTACTCTACGACAAAGAAGGGAGTGGACCAGTTTGGCGTCCAGGGCATTCACATTGGTCAAAAGTATTTGCGGATACAGGTGGGGGAGGGGGGCAGGGGCTCACATCCCCCGAAATGTCTGAGTGCCTATAGTTAATACATAGGCGGAGGCTGATCCGAGGCAACGGTGGGTTAGGCTCGAGCTCCCAAGTCCCCCCCCGATGAAGTCCTGGATCCGCCACTGATCAAAACCTTCCATTGCCTCTTTTCTTGACTAATATCTGTGGAGGAAACAATTAAGTACATCGCCCCTAAAGTCTATCTGTACTGAAGGTATAGGGAAATTCACATACCTTCAGTTCCGGGTTTACCCAAGAAAGTGCCATGCGGTGCTCAGGCACCCAGTTACGTGGCTACGGGCCTGTCCAGGTATCTTAAGCAGCTATTTCATAGATGAAATGTGACCAAACATACTAAATTGGTGAAGTTCACATGCAGAGACGGCGCAAATTCGCCCTTATTGACAGAGAGTGGGAAGCGCCGGGCGGCTCGAATTCGCGTCGCTGACACGAAAAAGTAATTTGGCCGAGGGCGGGTGTTTATTTAAAGATCGAAAATGAAGATATATTGCAAAGTTGTTTAGAATTGATTGAAGTTACTAACACTAAGTGCCAGCTTTTATACTCCGATTTTTGCAAATTAGCACCCCGTCTACTTGAGCTGATCTGGCCCCCTGGCCTGATATCATGCCTCCCGGAGTTTATATACTGTCCCCTGAGCCAATATGGTGTCTCTTGAGCTAAAAAGGTGCCGCCTGAGCTGGTTATTGATGTCGCCTTAGATGATCTGGTGCCTCCTGGGCTGGTCTGGTGCACCCTGAACTGATCTTATGTTCCCTGAGCTGATCTATGCCCCTGCTCTGGTCTGGGGGCTAGGAACTGATCTGGCCCCCGGGCTGATTGATCTAGTGCCCCCTGAGCTAAACTAATGCCCCCTTAGTCGATCTGGTGCCTCCTGAGCCATCACTGGGCCTCATGAGCCCATCCCATGCCCCCTGGCTAGTTTGGTGCACCCTATTTATTTATTTATTTATTTATTACACGTTATCTGGTTCCTCCTCTCCAAATAGGGCTATTCAGGAACCATCGTCATACAAGCCGTACAAAGGTCACAGTCAATAACACAAAATCAAGTACGCGTAATAAAATCACGAACAGTCTTCTTAAAAGATGGCAGACTAATGCAACGAATATTGTTTATTTGTTTATTTGTTTATTGCATGCGAATCATCAACGGACGTGGTGCCCATTTACAGATGAAGTCAATCTGATAAAAATATATACAATGAAGGATCAACGCCGCGAGACGATTGTTAAAACTTGATGGAACAAGTGAGCTTGAAATGGTTCCAAAAGGTAAAAAATGCACTGCTACCCATAAAAATATAGATAAATACATTTATAAATTCATTTGAAAATAAAAATAGCCTAAGACAGACGTAAAATATAAAAAATGAATGGTATAAAAACATAAACACGTAAGAGTCTTAAGACCTACTTAAAATATAGATGTAAAACCTATACACACAAAACCTAATCCCTCACACCCAGCACAAAGCGAAGCACCTGCTTTTTGTACTCTGCTTTCCCAAGCTGCCAAATATCTGCCTCCCGACATGTATCCAGGAACCTATTGCACAGTTTGGGAATCCTGGTAAACAAACCCCTTTTCACCGTGTTGACTCTCGCGTAGGGCACGTGAAATAAAACCATACGGCGCAGCATTCGGGGAGGAACAGCAAGTGGAAACTTATTCAGAAGAAATGATGAATCTACTAAATTTTTGTGGATACCTCTGATGAACATAAGATCATACTGTTTTCGTCTGGCCTCAAGAGATGCGACACCAAAATGCAAAGTGAGACTATCATAGTCAAATGCTATGTTTTGAATATTGCAACGTCCACAGAGCCAAATTAAAAATTTATGCTGGGTTCCTTCCAGCCTTTGCAAGTGACTGTCAGCTGCTCCTCCCCAAATCACGCAACAATATTCCAGCACAGACCGTACATTCGCGTAATATGTAGACAACATAGCTCTGCTATTGCACTGATGTATCGGCCTACCTCTTCTACCCGTTTGAAAAGATCTCATCATCAATCCTAATGCCCTATTTGCTTTTGAAACAATGTTGTCTATATGTGCTCCGAACGTTAATTTTTCATCGATAAGAACCCCCAGATCTCGCATTACAGTGACTTTCGATGGCTGTGCCACCTATAGTATAAAGAGCATGAACGGGAGAACGACGTAGCGTCAGAGATAGGACTTTACATTTTGATGGGTTTAGCTTTAATCCCCACAGCTCAGACCATTGATATAGGCAATCAAGATTGTTCTGAACAAGTCTTGCATCATTTCGATCGTCTACTTTGTGATAAATTTTAACATCGTCTGCAAACATCAAATTATCTGTGCACAACGTCATCGGTAGATCATTTATGAAGCAGGCGAACAATAGAGGGGACAGAAGTCCGCCTTCCGGTGTGCCCGACGGTGTAGGTATCCAGGACGAGCACTGACCGTTTAAAACAACTCGCTGTTTCCTCCCAGACAGATATGACCTACACCAATCTAACGCCTTACCAGAAATATGGTAAGAGTTTTTGAGTTTGTGTATGAGAAGAGCGTGGTTCACGCTTTGAAAAGCTGAACTGTAATCGGTGTAGATCACATCCGTCTGGGATCCAGCTGCTATATTGCCCCAGGCTTTTTCTAACATCGTCGCCAAATTAGATACACACGAGCGACCTGGGATGAATCCATGCTGTTGCTCGGCTAAAACTGGACAAACGTGAGCAAAAAGAGAAACATATACAACACGCTCAAGCACTTTGCTCAACAGTGGTAACAAGGACACAGAACGATAGTTAAGTGGGAGAGTCTTGGCGCCTTTTTTAAAGATAGGCACTATATTGGCGCGTTTCCAAACGCTCGGAAAAATCCCCTGGCTAACAGACATTTTGCATAATTTTGTCACAGGCACGGTCAGCTCCTCTGAACACTCATGAATCACGCGTGCACTGATATTGTCTGGGCCGCAGGCCTTATGGCTATTGACACTGATCAATACGGATCTCACGATATCTTCGGACACTTCGAATGTACTTAAGAGATCCAGTGGGTAATCTGGCGCGGGTGGAAATTCACCCATCGAAAATTCGAAATGACAATCTGGTTATACAGATGAGAAGCACGGTAAATGAAGCATCGCTTTCCGTGGTTGTTTCTTGGGCATGGTAGGGTAGAGTGGGGTAACGCGCCCACCTGGGTAAGACGCCTACTACTATGTCCAGGCTGATGTAAGAACTGTATCATCCATCTAATATTTTTTTCTGATAGCGGCCTTTCTGATCCCGTCTTGGGCATGATTGGATGCGCCTAGTAAACTCCGGTATTTTTCAGCAAACATTTGTTGATTTTTGCATCTCCGGACATAAAAACAATCTGCCTTGAAGTTGCGATTGCACTCTATGCGATGTAAATGTGCTCACCCTACCAACTTTGTCACTGAATTGTCTTACAACGTAAGTATAATGATATTCCTATTTTTCCCGTGAAGCAAAAGGTCCAATATACGCTGGGAGATATATGACGGCCTTTTAATCCGGGGCTTGGGCGTTTTACCCCGCTATCGGGGTAAAACGCCCTTTTACACGGTCTCAAGAAAAATATATTTCGCACACTTTGCATCGTGTCAGAATCCCAAATTTTTATCTGGGTGTAGAAAACGATTAAAGAGCTTAACGAAGAAAAAATAAAGTTATTCCGTCCAGACATTGTCACAACAGACGAATTCTCCCTTAGCGTATGCATCTTACCCCACTCTACCCTAACGATAGATGAAATGATTGACGAGTTGCGCGGCACACGTTTTGGTGGTTGTATACAAAATTGCAGCGCAAGGATGGTGGTACATCTGTACTTAGTCTCTTGTGGGCAGAGGCGCCGCCACTGAATTTTCGCAGGGGGGGACGGACCCGGGCTGGTGCTAACCGGGGAGGCGAATTTTGAGCATATTTGGTACCTGACAGCATTAATGACGATTGACCCCGACAATTTTGGGGTACTTCCCCCCCCTGGTTGGCCAACAGAGGGGGACACGTCCCCCCCGTCCCCCCGCTTTCGGCGCCCATGCTTGTGGGTCATGCACACATCGAAATAATCAATAAGTTGCGCCATGGATAGCCATCCCAGCTCATACATTACATCAGAAAGATGGTAATTTTTTCCTTCCGGAGATAACACGAGCAGAGAAGCTTAAAACCTTCTGAAGATGGGAGATAACACTTGAGTTTGCACTGCCGTAGACTTGAATGCAGTATCTAAGATGAGATAGTACTAATGCGTCAATCAAACGAGGTACTGTACATGGAGGTATGACGTGTTTGGCATGGATTAATCCTATGAGTATTTCAAAACAACGGTTAGATATCATTTTAGCATGTTGGTCCAATGACAGGTAAGGATCCATGATAACACCCAAGTTTCTGACGGACCTTGAAGATTGAATTAGCTCACCCACAAAACTAATTGTGACGCGTTCATCAATACGATCAAGCTGACGTCTATCACCGCACAGTAGCAACTCAGTCTTGGCAGCATTCACCATCATCCCGTGCTGTAAAAACCATGTGCTAAGTGTGTCTAAAACTGTTTCCATTGACTTCTGAACTAAGGCCAACTTATTGCGTGGTCCAGTAATGGCAACCTGTGTGTCATCCGCGTAGCGTACAAAGGTAACCGGAAATCCATTTATTTCTTCCGGAATATGACACGAAATGTCGTTGGACAGGACGTTGAACAGCAAGGCTCCTAAAATTGTACCTTGAAATGTGCCAATAGTGATTGGAAGAGGTTTCGGTAGTGTGTCGCCAACTCGAACTCGTTGAGTGTGTCCAGAAAGGTAGCTATTAAACCAACCGGGGGAGACTTGTAATAGCTGAAGTTTAGTAACAATTGTTTCATGGTCCACAACGTCAAAGCAGCGACTCAAGTCCAATAGTGTTAACAAAGAAATTTCTGACCTATTCATTCCCGCCAAAATTTCGTCAGTTACAGTTAAAAGAGCTGTAGCAGTAGAGTGGTGTGAAATGAAACCATGTTGATCAGTGCCAAAAAGGTATTGATTTTTCAAATATGTTGTCAGCTGGTTGTGCACTACTTTTTCTATAATTTTGCAGATCGCTGGAACGATTGTTATTGGCCTGAAACTTGCGGGGTCTGCCGGACTATCCTGAGCCTATTTATCACCCTTTAAGCTCATCTGGGCCTTCTGAGTTGATTAAGCAATTTCCTTAGCAGCTCTGGGGCCCTGAGCTGAGCTGGGCCCACTAAGGCTGATGAGGGCCCCTGAGCTGGTATGCGGCTCCTGGACTGATTAAGTGCCTCCTGACCTGATCTGGTACCCCCGAGCTGATCTGGGCCCCGAGCTGGTCGGAGACCACTGATCTGATTGTGTGTCCCCGAAGCTAATCTGGTGCCCTATGGGCCGATCTGGTGTCACCTGAGCAGCTCTGGGGCTCCTGAACTGATTGGGCCCCGAGCTGGTGAGGGATCCCTCAGCTGATTTAGTGCCTCTGACTTGATCTTGCCTCCTAAGCTGATCGATCTGGTGCCCCTGAACAGATATATTGCCCCCTGAGCTAAACTAATGTCCCCTGATTCGATATGGTGCCTCCTGAGTCCATCTGATTTTCTCTGGGCTAGTCTGGTGCCCCATGAGCTAATATGATACCCTTTTAACTGATCTGCGCCTCCTGAGTTGATCACGTAATTCCGTAAGCAGCTCTGAGACCCTGAGCTGTGCTGGGCCCAACGAGGCTGATGAGGGCCCCTGAGCTGGTATGGGGGCTCCTGGCTCCTCTGGTATGAGGCCCTGAGGTGATCTGACGCCTTAAACTGTTCTGGGGTTCCTTGAGCTGGTTCAAGGCCCTATGAGCCTATCTGGGGCCCATTGAGCTAATCTGATGACCCATCTCTGGGGCCACTGAGCTAGTCTAGTCCCTGGGTGCAGTATGAGCTGCTCTGGGTGCCCTGATCTACATCAGGGGCCTCCTGAGCTGGTCTTGAATAGACAGAGAATAAGAGCACAAGGCCAACTCCCATCATCTCGAGGAGGGGTCACTGAGCTAGTTTAGTTCCTTGTAGGCACAACTGGGGGATGAGGGAAGCTACTCTGGAGGGCTCTGATCCACACTAGGGTGCCCCAGAGCTGTTCTTGAATAGATGGGGAATAAGAACACAATGGAAACTCCCCTTGTAAAATGGAGCTAACGAGGAATGAGGCATCGCTAAACAGCTTGTGATGCCTAGGCATCCCTGGTCATATAAATTGCTTATAATGCTGGTGGATTCTGAGGAGGGATGATAAAAAAGGCATGTGTTCCTGAGCTCAGAGCACAATCCCCTAAACCAGCATTTCTTCTAATTAATTTAAATGAAGAACTAGTTTTCACAATTTTCAGTCATGTCACACCACCCCCATCCAAACCACCGGCCTGTTCACCTTTTCTTTACTCTTAACTGAGACCGATCCTTGAAAATATGGAACTTTATACTTTATAAACGCGTTCAAAGGGTATCTCACTCTTTATTCCGGCAGCAAAGATTTTATTCTTCCAAAGACACTATGCCATTCCTCCTCCCACGGTCATTGTGGGAGGCGAGGAACTTAATCCGCGTTTAACCAGGGCTCACTCATCACGACAAAACCAATGGGCATAACAAATGAGTTTTCGACTCCAATATGTCTTAGCTTGTATATGGTGACAGATATCACAGGCTCAGCTGATTTCTCCGATGTTAAGAACTTGCATGAGTTGGGTGATTTGTCGTTAAACCTATCCAAAACAGTCGTGTTTTGGCTACTTCCATGACATTTTGGTGATATTTTTTTCTTTTTTCGGTTGTAATCGAGTTTTCGTTCTCCGTCAATGCTTGATTTGCTATTTTCTTGAACCAAACGTGCCCAAAAAATGATTAAAACACAGATATAGTAAATTTTTTAGGTTACGTTAAAAAAGTGCCCTTTTTCTCCCGGGGTGCCCCTCAAAGGTGGTGTGCCCCCCCACACCAAAGCTCTGGCTGCACCCCTGGGCTGCTCAGTCTGATTAACGGAGTGAATTCAGGTAGAGTCAGGCTTAACATCATGCACGCAGCATTTGATTTCCCGAAATGTGCCATAAAGCTGTTATTATAGCCAGGCTGCTATATAGGTATGGGCCAGCTTTAATTTTTGGTGACCTAAATTTTCCAACACTTGGTCGGATCGAGAAAAATTGAACTCCAAACAAAATAAGAACAAACGCTTAAAAGGCACAGCAACATTGTCTTTGTGTAAATGTTATAACGCTAAAAGCTAAAAGAAAAATATGGGAGATGGGCCCCGGTTACCAAGGGAGCCCCCGGCCTGGGGGCCCCGACGGTTGTCGCCCCCCCTTGGCCGAATCCTGGCTACGCCACTGCCCACGGTATGCTTACTGTCTGCAGCTGCATGGTTTTGGATAGGCAAAATATGAATTAGGTTAAATATTTTTATGGGATGTATCTTCATTTAAAATCATCTGAAGTGCGTTGTTCCCTAGAATATTAGATAAATCGGAAGCATTTTGATGAAGAGGAACGGTTTTCACAAAAAGATATTATCCTAGAAAGGTATTTTTAAAGAAAAGTGAATCTATAAAAAATTGATGACGGTGATATTATCAAGCAGCTATAACTACCCAAAACAGAATGAGTCAAAACGTTGTAGTAAGATATCAGTCTATTTCAGCAGGTTATTTGCCGCTCTTCTTTGAAGGCCAAAGTTAGGTTTTCCCAAAAACGGTTTTCGCTTTGCCCGTTTTACTGCAGCCTTAGATTGGAAAGAGTTTAAAGTTGGTGTCTGATATTTCTACACCGGGCAGATATTTACTTAAAACTTAAGATTGCGTCAACGATTGCAAATTTTTACGCCTATTATTTTTAGTGATGATGTACTAGTCCACCTCAGGTCATGGGAGAGGTTACGCAATGAGACTAAGATTCTACGTGGGGCGTCCCAAGGCAAATCGACCAGGCAGCACCTGGGTTTTACATACCATAGTCTCAGATTTCGCTTCAACCTCGTACACAAGGTTATCAGTGGTGTAGAATTCAAATTTAAACATATTTCATTTCTCCAAATACGGGTTTTGGAGTACCAGCTTGCAGAAAATCGTAAAAATCCATGTTTTTGAAAAAACATCGTGGCATACGATCATTATTTTCGATGTAGCCCTTTGTTATTTAGATTCATATAGAATATGATAGTATTTACAAGTTTATCATCCAGCTTTGAGCATAGGCTTTCCAAAAAATGCTTTATAAGTCTGGAAATTTGCATTCAAATTTTGAAAAGATTTTTTCTAAGAACTTCCAGTAATTCACCTTAACATAACCTACAGAAAAGAATGTTTCCCTGTGCCTGTAATTCGCGATAACATCTTTGGATTTAGCTTATAGTTTGGATAAAATCTTTGGAATCTTTGGACAATAGCTTTGGAAATTTGCATTCAAATTTTGAAACGATTATTCTAAGTACGTCCAGAGATTCACCTTAACATAACCTACAGAAAAATGTTTCCCTGTGCCTGTGCTTTCCGATAACATCAATTATGTTTTGCGTTCTTGACTTAATCGATGTCTTATCAGCCAAAGAGCGACGCCATGCGCGCGAAAATGGGCCGCCCGGCGCGCCCCACCGATAGCCGACTGGCACTTCGGCCAACCAACGACACTCACGCGTGTGGTGCTTAGTGGAGACTAGGGGTTAGAAGGTTGTTGCTAGGGAAACATGCATCTATAAGCGCATGGTATTGTGGTCATTTTCCTAATGTTAGGAAGTACCGTTGACAAACATATTTTCTTGTCTTTCTTTTTTATTCATCTATTGTCTTCGGCTTTAGTAAAGTTTCATTGGGGTTAAGTAACGTAAACAACGTACGTTATAAAGTATGTGTTTTCAAGCAAGGTGGAATAAATATTTTTCGGGTCATGGGTGGAGATGAATTCATTTTTAAAGGGCTTTGCTATCACAAGTGTATTATATCTAGTGGCATTTAGTTCGGTTCGCCTTTATAACCAACAGAGTAGGCTACATCAAAGTACCAAAATACAGTTTTCATTTCTATTGGGGCATGGAAGTGACCTACTTTGGTTCACAGTTTGTATGGACGTTCCTCCCTTAACGTTTGTCACTCAGGTTCTAAAATAAAATGACAACCCAAGCCCATCCTTCTGTGTTTCGAAAACGGTAATAAGAAATTGAAAGCACACAGCGAAAAATAAGCCAACTTCAAGGGATTAATTCAACAAAAGCTTATCTGCTCTGACGGTAGTCCCGTCCAGCAGCCGCAATACATGGGAAACATCGACTTCGACTGAAACTGAGTCGATGATGATTGTGTCTCCGCAGCGAGTCGCTCTTCAGTAACTGCCTCCGGCTGCTGTCAGGTTCTTCTTGAGCATTTGTGGCATTTTCCAGATTTAGATTTACTTTCTTGTCAGTAAGTGTCTTTTGCGGAGAACACCCTACAGGGTCAGTACCAGAGGTCCTACTTTCGGTTCTGGCATCCCAGTGCCGGGACTGGATGCTGGTCCCGGCCGGGACTTTCCGGGACCAACTGGGTCTGTGTCGGGACCGTGCCGGGACCTCTGAGGATTGGAGAGCGTAATGGTCTTAACCCTCGTCTCGGGGGGATGTTTGAATACACCCTCGGGTTTTTCCGGCGTCATGGAAAAACGGCGGCGCTAAGCATTTGGTATACCCTATTATTAATCAACTCCGCACAATTTTAAGGTTGGGTCATCTCAGGTCAGGTCATCAGTGCAGGTCAAAAGACCTCACCTCCAAAAATATTTAACGTAGCATAAGTAAGAAATGGGTGAATCTATCAGATTGAAACATATACCACATTAGATGCCCCCCGAGTGCTACAAAATATATTCCGAGATTTGTCATATCGATGGTCTAGGATCAGGTACGGATCATCATCTGGGATCATCTAGGATCAGGTACAGAGCTTTTATTTTGATACCATTACGTTTGGACTGCTTTTGTGAGTCGTTTGATATGCATACTGACAATGCTAGGTTGGATGGTGACCTTGACCTGACCGGTCATTTTCGTGTTTTGACCTAGTATAGTCATATTATACAGCATTCGATCCGACGTGACGAGAGGAAGCCAATTGTGACTAAAACATGATTCTAACTCAACTCTGTCAGACGCTAGAGCCCAAAAATTATATTCTAACATGCAACATTCTTTGACCTGTCAAGACCTCAATATTGACCTAATCCAAAAAGTCAATAATGTAGTTTCTTCATGACTTTGTATGATATATACCTAAAATATTCGCGTTTTTCGCTATTCCGCATAGGGGCCGAGTTCGAGGGGGTGTTGAACGCCCCCCACCAGGGCGAAGGTGGCTTGGAGGCCCACCAGGGCCTCCGGCTAAAACCCGAGTTCTTCAGTGCCCATATCGGATTGCGGTTAATTCTTTTTGACGAATTATTTATTTTTCCTTAGAATTTAACGAATCAATAACCTAATATGTCTAGCTACGCACAGGATATTTTCTAACACACAAACTAGGTGGGACTTGTCCCACCTAGTTTGGCCAGATCCCACCTAGTTCAGTCAAAAATTCCACCTAGTTAATATTGGCTCGGGTGGAAACTGTGTGTGTAATAAAATCATTTAAGTTCAAGAACATTCTTGAAGATGTGTACATCACATGAGACCTACTAACGGCCTGTATATCTTAAGTTCCATCTGATGCATGTTTTATTTTGGCCTATCATAAGCTGAGCTTAACCCTCACCCCACCGGGGGGGCATCAATGGCCCCCTAAGGTTTTTTCGAGATAGCAGAAAAACGACGAAACGCAGCACCGCGGTTGAGGGCTCTATCTCTCACCTCATCATTTTCCCACGATCCCTGAACATTTTTACCACGGGTGACCCAAGGTCAGGTCACCAGGCGAGGTCAACAAAGGTCACCTCACTTCAACTTTAAAGCTCTATAAGAGCTACATTTCTAAGTCGATCGATTTGAAACTTGCTACACTTCATGACCCTTCCAGGATCTACAAGGTGCATATCCAGGATTTTTAGATTTCTTGACCTGAGGTCAGGTCACGAGGCGACCTCTCCCATTGGAAAAGCATGGGGAAAAGCTGTCTTATGATCTGAAAGCCACAAAAATGGTTGCAGATACTCAGAATGCTCAGAACAGCGTTTTTGGACACCCTTTCACGGATCCCAGGGGTCATATTTTCCCTTTGACTTTTCCAAGGTCATCCAAGGTCACCAGGGGTCAAAAACATTATTTTGATAATAACTTTTGATCTAATTAAGCTAGAGCGCTGAAACAAACACCATCGTATTTGTCTTGTCACTGGCTTTCATTTGATATACGGCAAAATCACTTTCTGACCTTTAGTGACCTCAGCAGGTCATATTAGGTCGCGAGGTGACCTCTGGAGGTCAAACCACTGGCGGGAGGTCTTTACGTTCCACATAGCGGGAAAGGGTCTGGCAATTTCCTATCAAATGTACTTCATCAGATTTCAATAGATCTAATGGCATAGGAGTTATGCCCAGTTTTCTTAATCATTGCATATTTGAGTGAAAATAGCCTATCGTGACCTTTCTTGACCTCTGGAGGTCAAACTATTGACCTGAGCGCTTAAACATGCAAAGTAATTGCTTACAGAATTCACTCGAGCTTTCTAATGCACTTTGCAGATTTGCGCTAACCCCAATGTTTTCGGAGTTAGATGGGGGCCATCGATGGCCCCCGGTGAGGCGAAGGTGGCGTCGGACCCCCGGTGGGGCGCGGGTTAATCCGCGCCCAGCCGGGGGCACTGATGGTCCCCTCTAAATCCAAATACGGTGTCTAGCGCAAATGTGCAAAGCGCATTATCAATATCGTGTGAATTCAGTAAGATTTTAATTCGCGTATTTAAGCGCTGAGGTCATTGGTTTGACCTCCAGAGGTCAAGTTAGGTCACGATAGTCTTTCCACCAAAGTGTGCAATGCTTAAGAAACCTGAGCAGGGCCAGGAGCTTTTAGATGTGACCATTAGTGCTATTGAGATCTAGTAAAATCTTTTGATAGGAAAATGCCAGGGCTTTCTTCGCTATGTGGAATATTATGACGCCCGGTCAGTGATATGAGCTCCAGAGGTCAGGTCGTGACCTAATTGACCTGAGACAACGAAAGGTTAGAATAACCTTGCCGTATATCAAATGAAAGCCAGTGACTAGACATACACGATGGCGTTTGATTCAGCGCTTTAGCTTGGTTAGGTCAAAAGTTATCGTCAAAATGATTTTTTACCCCTGATGACCTGTGCTGACCTCGGATAGGTCAAAGGGAAAATATGGCCACTGGGACCCGTGAAAGGATGTTCAAGAGGAATTTCTGAGCAATCTGAGCATTTGCAACCCTTTTGTGACTTTTAGATCATAAGACAGCATTTCCCATGCTTTTTCTATGGGAGAGCTCACCTTGGGACCTGACCTCAGGACACCGAATCGAAAAATCATAGATATAGATTTTTACACCCTGAAAAGGTCATGAAGTGTAGAAAGTGTCAAATCAATCGGCTTAGAAATGTTATGATAGGGCTAAAAAGTTGAAGTGAGGTTACCTTGGTTGACCTCGCCTGATGACCTGACCTAGTGTGACCAGTAGAAAAAAATTCAGGGATGATGGGAAAACTCATGATGGGGTGAGAGATAGACCTGTTAACCACGGTGTTGAACCTCGTCGTTTTTCTGTTATTTTGAAGGAAAAAAACTTAAGGGGCCATCGATGCCCCTCGGTGGGGCAAGGGTGAGAATGCTCGCTTATGTCGGCCTACCCCAAAGTGTGCGACGAAAACCCCGTGAATGCGCCGAATAATCACAAAGCTGGATACAGTCTGCAGCCAATGAATATACTCGTCTCATCCAACCGAATGCCATAAAAACCCTCACGTCACTGTCAACCTGGATAGCCCGCGGGTTTGGGTGACGGCAGTGTGAATTTTTATTCATAATGATTTTTTATTGGTGGTTAAAAGTTATATTTTATATGTTTCTGTGAAGAACGAAGAAAATATATGTTCAGATAGCGAAGGCTCGTTCCTTTTTCCGAAAAGGTGAGTAAACATTTTAAGGTTTTTCTTGTTTTTGAATAGCAATTTAATCTGGACAGGAGTATAGCTGCAATGAAATAAAACATGAGGGCTATTTCATAGAAGTATCAAAGGCGCCCCACAAATTTGTCCTGTGACGGCGGACTCTCTGTGGGGGGCTCTGGGAAGGCGAAAGCATGGAAAAAACAGCCTGCATGAACCGAATTTTGTGCAGTTTCACGAAACTGGTATTGTTTTTCAGCGCAAAATGTTTCTTCACTATCGTGCCGCTGCCTCCATTTACATATTGCTGCATTGCATTACTTACAGTGTATATGGGGTGGATAAATATCATTGCGAACAAAAAATAACAGTTTTAATGTGAAAATAAATTAGAATTTTCCTTTTTCTTCTTTTTTTCTGCTTGTTGCCTTAGCCTGTCTCCCAACTGAAGCTTAGTTCTAGCATTTCTGCCTTTGTATCGGGTAGTGTTGGTTGGAGTTATATGAAATCCCACCTAGTGAAAATTCTTAAGACGAGGCACTGACTACGCACAAATAACCTATACTGGGCTGTTCATACATGACGTCTCAGGGATTTTTAGGCCGAAACGTGGCATACCATAGCCAGGGCTAGAGACCTCTTCTCGATCCAGGGGGTGTTTTTGGTGGGCTGCCGCTGACATGGCAATATAAGCCCTATACAAAGTCTATGGGAGACCCAAAATCTACGGGGTCCTGACCCCCAAGCCCCCATAATCTCCACGCATGACCATAGAATGGCTAGGCCTTTTCTGGCAGCAGTTTTTCTGTTGGGCTCTTTTTGAGCTTGTCAGAAAAGGATGGGACTGTCTAGAATTTGAAGTGAGACCGGAATGCTTGAATAAGGTGGCGAAACGAGGGAAGGAGGGAGTCGAGAAACTCCTACAAATAGTGACGTCACTTATGAACAGCCCCTAATTTTACTTGAATAATATTAATATTTCGAGGCAACGTTTCCCTCTAAGTTGAGCTTGATTTTTCAGAATAGTGCACACTGTAAGCAAGTTGTAGTTCGCACTGAGCTTAATTCCGTCCATAGGCCAGGAATGTAATGATTTAATTGTAAGAAGGTCCATTCGAAAATGGAATAAAATAAGAAAATTACACATAATTCATGGCTGAAATAGAAAATGGAAGTCACTGATTGAAACGTATCAGACAAGGCTGCAAATTTCTTCCTTTTAACCTGGCTTTTTTGCCGGGACCAATGCCGGGACCACGTTGGGTCTTGCCGGGACCTTGCCGGGACCAGTTGAGACCTGCCAGCACCGGGACTGGCGCCGGGACCAAGAATCTAGAAAAGTAAAGCCTCTAGTCAGCACAATAAGCCCTCTTATCTCGTGGCATTCTACCACTCTGGTGTCGCACACAAGCGTGAACACCAACACCGACAGCAGACAACTGCGTCTGAAACGAACTAACGACCTCAAAGCCATGCTTATCTTCATCAGACACCCAACTGCTCAAGTAGCAATGCCATACCGACTGTGAAAGATGTGCTCCCAGCTTCATGAGCTGCACACTGGAAATCTGACACCTCGCGAGGGTTAAGACACTGACGCACAAGCCAGGGTGGAGACCGCAGAACTGCGGCTAACTTTCACCTGTGTTCGATGCGATGTCTTTACAAAACTGAAAACAAACCAAGCTTTCACAAGTCTCTTCATTTTCAAAATACTAATGTACGTTTTAAATCAGCAATCGCTTAATGGAAAACATTAAGACATGGCGAGCCGTACACTCTTAAAGAGAATGTGGCACCTTGGTCGAATCCTGGAATTAAGTGTTTTTAAGCGTACTTTTAGCCGAAAATAATGAAACCACGCATAATTTCTCTTAAAAATGTACAATAAGCTCAATATTTTGATTTTTAAATACTCCTCTTGGAAAAGAAATAAATATCTGCCTGTGGATGATGTCATGACCTGGCAACCGCTACCATACTCGAAAGGCGGCAAGGGCTTCGATTGGCTGATGCTCATCGTGACGTCAGCATATGTCGTCACCAACAGCCATGACAATTGTTGCCTGCTGCTTAGGGTACATGAGGGGTACATTGCACGTAGGTTTTAGTTTTTTCTACGGAAATCTCGAACTCCGAGAGAAATTATATATTGAGTACCGGGTTTCCTGACTTGCTTTACAGCCTAGCTATCTCAGTTAAAATCACATTATGAAGGTGCCACATTACCTTTAACGGCATTACAATTGCATTGATTTCACACTTTTGTTGAACACGCAGTTTTTTCTGCTTTTGTTTTCCACCTTTAACACGCGCATTGATGGGGGTCGGAGCCACCTTTGCTTTGACGGAGGGGGGGTGTACCCGCCAACTCCCCTTAGGTCTCGAGAACCACGCTACATAGCAAAAAGGTAAGCGGCGTTGAATAGCCCATTCAATTCAGTAAAACTTTTGTCCACATTAAAAACACTAGTGAAAGGCACAAGGGTGAGGACTTATATCTCTTTGGAGGTAGTCCGGACACCCCGAATGAAACGTTGAACTGATGTTGCAATATTGCTTCACACGCGCCCTGCTGGGGGGCGAAATTCCCCCCTCCCTCCTGGTTTTTCCCAGATAACGCAAGAATGAAGAAACGCAGAGCAATGAAAGTTACAGTACCTTATCCCTTGTTTGTACTTTCCCAATATGAGAAGGTCATGAGGGTCTACAAATCTGCCATCTCGGAATTTCTATATTGTTGACCTAAGGTGAGGTCAACTTTTACCAGGTCACCCTGTGGACCCTGACCCACCTCTGGGTCAGGTCATTTTCACAATTTGACCTGGCAATGTCATATTATACATCATTCTATTTGCCACGATGAGAGGAATCCAATGATGCAAAAAGATTTTCTCTAGCTTTGCTGAGTAAATATCTAGAGGTGGAAACGTGCACTGTCCTGTTGTAAGCCTATGGAACCTTCTTTGATTTATGCTGGCCTCAATATTGATCTGACATAAAAATGCTTCGTATGATTTCTCTTTGTCTCGTTAAGAGCTTTCGAACGCCGCCATAATTTTTCTTTAGTTTTCCTGGGAAATGAGATACGGAGGGGGGGCGAAATACGTACCCCAGCGGGGCGCGTCATGCCAGGGACCCCAGCGGGGCACGTGTTAAATATCAGTGTTTTCCATTTTAAATGTTTCTGATTTGTTCTATGGGCTCAAACAGGTCTCTGAGAAGGCCAAAACACACTAATTTACACCATCCCTTTTAATGTGGTTGTTATTGACATTTTAAAAAATTGTGTCACCTCAATCACTTACCAAAATACACGCCCCTGAAAAAACACAAAGATGCTGCAAGTAAAAGGAAAAAAAGAGCACTGAGATTTCTAGCCTTTTTCCAGCTGTATTGTATCTCCACTGCTAGTGCCAGACAGTGCGGGAAAGACACCAACTTCAAAAACCCATTAAGGCGCTCGCTAAAAACACCACCGTTAATCGCGCGCGAAACACTCACAGCAACACACGCCCCCACCACACGTTTTGGCACCTAACGGGCCCAACCTGGATTGTTGAAAAACCAGTCTACAAAGCGTGGCATTCAAATCAACAGCCGCCTCGCCTTCGCCCCGTTATCACAACTTGTGGTTCTCGGTGGGCCTATTATGTAATATGAATATATTAGATCAGTAGATTATTAGCACGCGCACTGGAGGGGGCTCGGAGGTAGCCGTAGAACCGCTCGTAGCCGAAAAACGATACTCAGTCATATTTGAGAGAGTTTAACGGCACGTTAGTTGGTGAAAGCATTTTGAAAATGGGTCGAAACGTTTTTGACTTATAGGCTTTCAAAGTCAGACCTGCATTTTGAGATCGCCACAATCGCGCAGTCGGACAAGTTTACTTGCATTGGAGACCGAGTGGTGACGTCATAACGCCATAACGCCATATAAGTGTGATGATGTGTCAAGGTCATCTTACATAAAGGTCAAGGTCAGTCATATCAGCACTTTTGAGGTCATTGACCTCAGTGCTTCCGATCAAATGGTGTTACCTGGTCTGACGTATATTTTGCTATGACGTCATAGTTAAGGTACCTCAATACAAAAGTCAAGGCAAAGGTTAAGGTCATTGGGAAAGGTCAATCATCATTTACCGCCAAACAGTTGCTATAGTGCTAGTCATATTGTATATCATAAGTAGTATACCATGTTGTGACCTTAAAGGTCAATGACTTTGAATGACCTTGACCCCAAAATTGTAGGAAAGGTTCTCTGGTGGGACCTTTCCTCTATGACCCTGATCCACCTTTAACTTATTCCCGCCTTTTTACCGCATAATCACGGCATTTTCCAACCGGTCCCTAGCATGGCCAGTATTTGACCTTTATGACCTAGTATGACCTTGAACATATTGACCTAGGTCAATGAATATTGGTTATGATGTAGATCACTGTAGCCACCCCCCCCCACATCCAAAACGGTGTTTTTCTACGTCTCTTAGTTTCCGAGATCTTAGGGGGCCTACCAGGCCCCCCTCCAGTGCGCGTTAGTGCCAGACTCCTCTCCAATGCGGGTGTTAAACCTGTTATCACTGGTGTCATTTGGAGTTTTGGAGATGAGGTCACTTGCCCTGGCCTGGTGATCAGACCTGAGATAAAATAAACTCTGAATTTTTTGGAAAGTTACCCAATCAACCGAGAACAGGGTGTAAGTACGGCCGCGCTTTGCGCAGAGGTCTGCTGGGGCCATCGGATATCTCCGAAGGGGAGGTGAAACACTATCCTTCCCCGGACCAGGGTTGATAGAATGGGAAAGCTATCGACCACCTTGGCTAAAGGCAACTTAAATCTACTGTAATCATATTTTTTCTGATGGCTAGCTTTTAAGTTCAGGCAGAGTTTTCCTTTCTAATAGCACATGTTAAAAAACCACAACAGAACTACCTTCCTATTGTTATCACAAAAGTTACCTCATTTCATGTTTCAGTTTCGCTTTTTGTTTCAGTGTCTACGTTTGTCCAAGCCGGAATATTTGCCGAAAGCTCTCCCCAGCAAGATCTCGTTGACGCCAGTCATATTTCAACTTTGCAGACTGGCGAGAGACGATTTGGACATCCATGAGTAATAGATACCTACCTACAGCTCAAAACATCGACACGCATTGTTAACACTAAAGAAGAACCGGAAACAAATTTTTGAGAAACAGCCACTTCACTGCAAAACAATTATATGAAACATAATATTAGTTAATAACACAAATGGTGTAATGGAATCATTAAAAAAAAACACATGAAGAAAGCGCGGCGATAGCGTGCGGCTCCCTGTTATTTTGTTTGAGGCAAAGTCACCAGCCGCGGCCGTTTAAGGTTTAAAGAGAAGGTGGCACCTTCATAACTTGATTTTAACTGAGATAGCCAAGTTGTAAAGCAAGTCGGAAAACCCAGTACTTAATACATAATTTGTCTTGGAACTCAAAATTTCCGTAGAAAAAAGCTAAAACCTACCTGCAATGTACCCCTCTTGTACCCCTGACAGCAGGCCACAGTTGTCATGGCTGTTGGTGTGACGACATATGCTGACGCCACGATGAGCATCAGCCAATCGAAGCCCTTGAAGTGTTTCAAGTATGGTAGTGGTTGCCAGATCATGACATCATCCACAGGCTGATATTTATTTCTTTTTCTAGAGGAGTATTTTAGAAATCAAAATATTGAGCTTATTGTACATTTTTTAAGAAAAATCATGAGTGGTTTCATTATTTTCGGCTAAAAAGTACGCCTAAATACACTAAATTCCAGGACTCGACCAAGGTGCCACATTCCCTTTAATATGGTATTAAAGTGCGTGACTGCCCGACTCAATCACGCTCACCATTCGAGAAAGCCTCAGTCCTGCGCAGCTGTGTCACCCATGCGCAGCTCTTGGTTGTGTCTTCTCCGTGCTATGTAAAGTTGTGTTTGATCAGTTGAGCCATGTTTGGTGGGTGTTGGAGGAGGGTGTGACAGTGATGCGGCGCGCCGGCAGGTGCTGGAGGTGGGACCGGCCCTGCTAGGGCTGCGCTCTGGCTGCGCCCTGCTGCGCAGCTGCCCCGCGCTCTGCAAACTGGGCCGCGTCAGGACCTGGCGTGGTATCGGGCTACTGGATATTGTGCAGCTGCGCTCGCTCGCACGCGCGCTCAGCAGGCCCACCCAGGTGCGCATCCTCTGACAGAGGAGGCTCAGGAAGGAAGAGAAGACAGACGGGTCACCTGGCGGAGGACTGATGGAGAACACGCCACTGACGGAAAACAAATATGATGGAGGACGCCCCACTTGTAGGCTGACGCAGGATTCACACATAACACTGACGGAGACCTGGCGAATTATTCTAGAGAGGACGCACCACTTATAGCCCGACACAGGATTTACACATAATACTGACGGAGACCTGGCGAATTATTCTAGAGAGGACGCACCACTTATAGCCCGACGCAGGATTCACACATAACACTGACGGAGACCTGGCGAATTATTCTAGAGAGGACGCATCACTTATAGCCCGACGCAGGATTTGCACATAATACTGAACTGATGGAGACCTGGCAAATGGTTTTATAGAGGATGCGCCAGTAACGGAGAATTGAACAAGGACGCATCGCTTACTGAGGATTGAACAAGGATACACCACTTATCGGGGGCTGAACAAGGACACGCCACTTACTGGGGATTGAACAAGGGTGCGCCACTTAAGTGGAATGAACAAGGACGCACCACTTACGGGGGATTGAGCAGGGAGACACCACTTACGGGGATTCAACAGAGACGCACCACTTACGGGGATTGAACATGGACGCACCACTTACGGAGATTGAACAAGGACGCACCACTTACGGGGATTGAACAAGGACACACCACTTAGGGGGATTGAACAAGGATGCACCACTTACGGGGATTGAACAAGGACGCACCACTTACGGGGATTGAACAAGAACGCTCCACTTACGGGGATTGAACAAGGACGCACCACTTACGGGGATTGAACAAGGACGCATCACTTACGGGAGATTGAGCAGGGAGGCACCACTTCCGGGGGATTAAACAGCAGTGGCGGCGCTTCCATAGAGGCACGTTAGGCACTGCCTAGCCACTTTAAATGTCGAAGTCAGAATGTATTTTATGTGGAAGAAATCTAACTTGACTCCATGTTTAAGTGGCAGAGAATATTCCTTTTTCGGATTACTGGGTCAAAGAGGCGATAATTTGCATATCTGACAATCCAAGTTCGCAGCTTTTACCGTCAACAAATGTGATATCAGGCACTTCGCGATTTCGCTGAATCTGCCTAACACCGTGGCAAACCTAACGTGTGCTTTTTGATTGACATCTCTAATACCTCATTCATTCGGACGCGAGCACTGGCTCGTAAAATCAGCAACCTAGGCTTGCCTGAAGCCACTGTTAAACAGAGACACACCATTTACGGGGGATTGAACAAGGACGCACCACTTAAGGGGGATTGAACAAGGGCGCACCACTTAAGGGGGATTGAACAAGGGCGCACCACTCACGGGGGATTAAACAGAGACGCATCACTTATGGGCGATTAAGCAAGGACGCACCACTTACGGGGATTGAACAAGGACGCACCACTTACGGAGGATTGAACAAGGACGCACCACTTATGGGGATTGAACAAGGACGCACCACTTACGGAGGATTGAACAAGGACGCTCATCTACGAGGGATTGATCATGGTCGCGCCATTTGCGGCTTGGCTGACTGGGAAAAGGTGCGGATCGGCGGCAGTGTTCTACAGGAAGATAAGGTAGTAGGCTAACAGAATTTCCCTCATCAATTGCTGTGCACATTTAGAAGAGAGGAGCAAGGTTGACAGGACAGTGATAGTGAAGAGCGTGACGGGTGTGGCCAATGCTAGCCAGCTGGGTTATTGTGGCGCTTGTTGGACGCATGATACTTGTCGTTACGCTGTGGTGCTGGTAGTTAAGAATAGTCGGTCAGTGAAATGGAGTACTTAGCTTAGTATGGAACCCTGCGGGTAGGCGAGATGTGCAAGTATGTATGTACCTGCAATGGTGGATACAAGGCGGGCTAAGCCACCATGTGATATTGCTAGTGCCCATGGTAATCACATAGTAAGAGGTTATTTGGGGTAAATGTGGGGTAGGGTTGAGCCCCTCCCCCTTCAGACACCTCCTCCCAAATGAAGGTCTGGATCCACCACTGTGCACCTGTATGACGGGCGTCGCCTGCGCTGGAACTGCATTACTGGCTGGAATAGAGATTTTTGGGAAGTTGCTTTCAGCTGTAGGCGGTGAGCTTCCTTATTTTGTATGGCCGTATCCTTGCTTCTCACACCACATTCAGCATCGCCACCCATAGCTATTGAGTAGTCTCAAATTGTGTGTCTATTTCTTTAGGATGAACTTGCCACCGCAGCACGGCTATTAATGTCTTCCAAGGGGAATGGCCCCGCGCTCTAAAATAGCCAAACATGTGTAGCGAAAGGCTACACGACAGAAAAGCGAACGCTAAAAAGGAATAACTGAAATGATACCCAGGACAGGTGCCTGTGGTCTTTTTGACAGGATTTTAACAGGCATTTGGTTTGTCTTAGGTTTTAGCCACTTTAGGTGTTTCTGCACCTATTTTACGAGCATAGTGGCATTGCAGTCAATTTCATATCAGTGGTGTCTTGACAAGGCATTGTGTTAAGCTCTTCTTTGTTTTAACAAGCGCACTGGAGGAGGCCTCGGAGGACCCCACCTATTTTGCCGAGGTGGCCGGAGAACCGCTCGTAGCCAGAAAATGATACTGGCCACATTTGAGAAAATTTAATGATGCGTTGATTGGTGAAAGAGTTTTGCAAATGGGCCCATACACTTTTTACTTATAGGCTTTTAAAAGTCAGATCTGGGTCATTCCGCGTCAAATCGATAAAAAACGGCATTTCCGTACCCGACCAACTCAGAATTCGACGAAAATTGGTGCACCTGTAGGATCATATGAAAAAGTGTCACACTTAAAATTTCAGTCTGGTGCAGCGCTTGAGGTCAGATCTAGAGGTCATCAAAGGTCACGCGTTTTCGCCGACTTGGCTTCAATCAAACACAGATAATTCTGGTGTTAAGAAAGTTTTGACGACCAAACTGTTACGGGTTACCAATGCCAGTCAAATGCTTCAACATTCTGAAACTGGACTCAAATTGGGTGTGACCCATATTTGACCCTTGACCTGACCAGGTCAAATTGTATGAATGCGTTTTTGACTGATTTGTTCTGTTTCAAATGACATTAATTCTTAACGTGTGACTTACTTAACCATTGACTACATATGTGTAGAAAAGAAGACGGAGACTTGTAAAATTTCTGAAATATCGATACTTAAAGGTGGTAGTGTTCTGCAGAACGGCTATGCCCCGGGGCAATTTATCTGTGATAGACGACATCCAATGTTGTTTATGCGATTTTGGATAAGAATATTCCGAATTCTTCTGAAAATCACTTCTTCGAACAGTTGTTAACCCGTGCATGACCCTGGGTTCGAGAATTTCAAACAGAGTAGGAGGGGGAGGGGTTAAAACCCCAACTGAACTGGGCATATATAAATTAAGCGCATGAAAAAACTTCTGGTGTCCAATGGCTTCTGAAAATTACGATGGGCCTGCAATGCCTGCTTTAACATTATTTCAATCTTGAGGTCTGAGGAAGCCAAGAAAAAACGGTAAAGGAGAAATCTAACATATCGTCTTTTAGCTTCTTATTTGTTGATTCTAGAGCCAGTCCTGGGACATTATTGGAATCCCGGTATCCAACGCAGTGACAGAAAAATAACAATGCCTTTGAAAATAAAATTCCTGACCCGTTTGAGTCCCAAATTATTGTTTAAAACATAAACGCTTGCGGAATTGACCCAATTAATAATTCTGGCAGATTTCTGATTCAAATTTTCATCACAATACTAGGATTTGGTCCAGAAACACAGGAGCAGTACTAACTGATGAAACGATGAAATGGAACATGTGAGAGTTAATGAGCCCTATTCAACTTTCTAGACCTTTCAACGTCATAGGTCAATGACCTTGAATTACCTTGGCCCAACAATTTTAGGAATGTTTCTTTATAGCCTTCCCTTTATAACCTTGGTTCGCCTTTGGTATGTTCCCGACTTTTCCCGCATAGTTCTGGCATTTCCCGATAGGTCCCCAGCACGACCAATACTTGGCATTTATGACCCCTTTTGACCTTGAAGATATTGACTTAGGTCAATTAAAATTGGTCAAGATGTAGATCACTATAGCCCCCACCTGCCATGTAACTGCCGTTTTCCTACGCCTCTTAGTTTTTAGATCTCAGGGGCCTACCAGGCCCCGCTCCATTGCGCGTTAGTGCCAGACCTCTCTCCAGTGCGGGTGTTAAGGCTTAATGTAATCTTTCCTTGCTCAGGCTGGTTTTGAATTAGTTTCAACTATCTGATCCAGTTTTAACGCTAACTTTGTTTGAACCATCACAATTTTATACTTTTGCGTTATCTTTCTGTTTAAAGAGTTTTGAACACGCCAGGTCCAATTTTTATTTTCTATAAGTATGGGTGTCGTCTCCATTATCTCTTTTAGCGTTCGCTTTTGCCTTTCACTAAACGCTTACCTATTTTAGTGTCTTAGGTCATTCCCCTTTGAATTTACAGCATGCTGCTACACCTACAGGAAGCCTTCCGAGAACTCATCGCAATCTGATTCAACAATTTCTCCCATTCATAGGCAATTTTTGTTTACTACGTGTTTCGCAATCCCAGGAATTGAAGGTTCCCTCTAATGTGTCATTGTAACGTGAAAGCTGCTGAGAAAAGACGCCATTCCTCCGCTTCCATTTTAGATTTGAGCACCTGCAAAGGAGTCCGGGTCAGAAACCATTGGGCAAACGATTTCCGGGATCCAATAACATCTTTTTTGCACAACCAGCACTTAGGTCGGCTGAATGTACGAGTGACTGGTGTGAGGTTGGTGGTAGGTAGCGACAGGTACCTATTTAGTTCAGTTGGACCCCGGCCCAACGTGCGCCCATGTCTATTTTCTCATTGTGACGTCAGAGGCGGACAGCTGGCAGCGGATTCTGGCAGCGCGGGTCAGCATGTGATGCTGGGTGATTTGCCGTCTTCGTTCCCGGTGTAGCGTCGCTGCACTGTTCAACTGTTTGTCGAAGCGACGAGGAATTGTATTTTAGAGCAGGTGTGCAAAATTGTTAATAGGGCCGCCTCCCACCCCACAGAGCCGCCCTCTGTCCCAAAGGGGGCGTCAACCGAGGTGGGCGTATACCGAAGAGGATGCCGACATTATTTTCTTGCGTTGATTAAAAAAGAAAGCGAAATGAAGAGGTACGCTGTATGGGAAATGAAATTTTTAGCACTGTTGTTCTTTTTAAGAAATATTCCAAGCCGGACGTAAAACTAAAACAAAAAACAAGCGTTACAGATATAATGAGAGCAATGGTGAAATTTATTTAAGTCTTGGGGTGTTTTTTTCTAACCGGCCCATACAATTTCGTTGATAGACAAGGAAATGAAAACATTAAAATATTGTCCTTAGATATATTGTGACTTTTTCGCATCCCCAATGGCCAAGAACACTCAGTGTTTGAACAGCAGAGGAGTAGGACCCATCGGGGGACACCCGCCCGGGCTTTGTCCCCTGGATCCGCCTATGGTACCAGTGGCGGATATAAAGAGATTATGGGGCTCATCAGCCTCCTAAATTTCGAGGGGCCCCTTCGAGATGTCTACTAATATCTGTATAAGCAAAGGCTGTTTGGACGCTATGGCGGGGGACAGTGGCGGGTACAGGACTTTTGAGTGGGGGCAAGGGGTTCGAGCCTCCCCGCCATTGTCTCACATCAGCATCGGCCTGTGCACTTCCTAGACACTAACATGAGGGGGAGGCTTGAACCATAGTCCCCTTGTATCCGCCGCTGGCAGTGGGGGAGGTTTGAGTCTTCTAGCCTCCCCAAAATAAGTCCTGGATCCGCGGTACCTCAAAATACCCGTGCGGTACCTCAAACAATTTGTTCGTCTCGCTAAGAAACCTCCATTGGAAAGACCCGTACTTCGTATTTTCATCTAAGCAACGATGACGTGAAGGATGAAATTACAATGCTATTGCACTGATAATGACTCTTAAGAGCAACGGAACACCACTGCGAGAAAAGCCCCTGATGTCCCTGCAGGCCGGTCTTAGGGATGCAGAAACTCTGTACTGGCTAGAAATATGATCAAACTTGTCAACTAATCCATTTTTGACGTTTTTCACCCATTTGCAAGTTTTATTGACCATGTCAGATATAGGTATCCAGTTTGCCCATACTTCAAGCCGCAAAACGCCTGCGGCATCGCGGCGATGACGTCACCGTCGCAAAATTCCAGGCAACTTGAACGGGGGCTGAGTGCCACATTTATTTTAAACAACCTGTTACTTTTACCTGGCACGGACCATTTCGAAGCAAACTTGAAAGTGGTTTTATGGGCTTCCCCGGATGTGACTACAATTTTTTTGCGTAGCGTAAAGTGCGAGTTACTATTATTCATATTCATCATCGTGTGCATGTTTTTCCTGCTTTTGGCGATTATAATCGCGACTGTTTGGCAATCCCTGACGTGGCCCTGCGATAATCACCCTTGCTTTTGTGAATCTCAGTCAACTATACCTATTGAGTGTTAAGTACGAATATTGAATCACCGCCATGAAATGTTTGTCATTGCTGAAGCATGCTATGGGTGCCTGGACCAAATTGTTTCATTTTTCACCACCATCTGATTCTCTTAAATGATTTCATGCCGTATTTGACAGACAGCCCTCGACGCAAAACAGTGAAAGGCCCGTTATAAGGACGAATGGCTAGGATATTTTAAAATATTTACGAATGCACAACTCCCACAAAACCACCGCAATCTAGAAGACTATTCGGGAAGCGTTTATCACGTGAAACAAGTTACTTACACAAGGGAGTGGCACGCTATGGGCAGGGACGGCATTTCGGGTGACGGAGCGGGAACTTTGTTGAACTGAGGAGCGGAGCACCATTTGCAGAAGTGTCGATTTGGGTGAGAAGGCGGCACACTTGGTACAGGGGACCTGATTCTGCTGCAGATCCGGTGACGCAGTACACCGCCAGGGTGACCGCAATAGTTAGGACCTATACTGAAAGGAGGTCAATGACCTAAACCAGCCAGTGCAGTCAACAGTGGCGGCGCAACTTTTATTCTAAGGGGGCACCTTCAATGGGGTCCATCTCGTCAGCAGGAAATGTAATAGGTTGAATAAATATAATAGAGTAATAGAGTAAATAAAAAGATAATGTAGATAATGTAGAGAAAATATAATAATGTAATAGAGTAAATAAATATAGCCCTAAATTTCACAGAAACTTCACTACTTTACCTTGCAGTCAATGACACAAAGTTTTCCCAAAACCAACTACCGATTTTGAAAAAAGATTGGTACACATTTACCATCCAGAGATAAATGCTTGCTCGCCGATTGTTTGTGACCTAGGTTCCATGCACAATTTCAATCACGATCGCACACTGTATCTTAATGCAATTACAATACGGATAGAGATTTTGGTATTGGAAACCAGACTTCAATCCGATTCTCGTCAATCCGCATCCAACAAAATCTGGCAGGATTTGGCAGCGTGATGGTAAATATTTTCCTTACTCATCCAAGCTGAGGTGTCATGGAAGCTGCGGTCGCTGTATCCTGGTTCTCAGTTTTATCCTGATCGCCTCTCGCTCATGGAAACCGAGCCGGTGACAGACAATGCCCAACAACATGTGTTGAACAGAATGCAGATCTCTAACTTTATGGAGTACTTCGTTTGAAGTTATCTTAGAGCGGCAAAAGACACCTCGTGTGCGGCTGGAATCTGTTTTTAATACACAAATCCACAGAAGAAAAATTATTTTGGGGATAAATTTCGCTAGGGCGAATAACTGGCAGTCCAAAAGTGCATTAATTTCTATATTGTCCCCTTATAGTGACAACTGGGCTCGCATATCTAGACACGGGCGTATTAATTAATCAAATTGGTGAATAACACTATGAAAGAAATAATGAAACTGATAACTTTTGTCAAAAATGTGCAAATTTACGCATTGAAACAGAAATTTCCCCGAAATATATTAGATTCTCTGCACACAGGCCTTGCGTATAGCCTAGACATGCTTAAGCTTGCCTCACTGATCGTTTCTTATTAGGTGCAAGTGCACCAATCTTAATAAATATTAGAAAATTAGCCGAAAACTGCCCAGCCTAGTGTGTACAGATTCAATTGCAGGGGGCTGTATATCCTGCAGTTGTCTTTTCAGCAGACTGGACAGAGAGAATTCCGAGGATTAAATGAGCATCACCATGAATCATTACTGAGCCTGGGCAAGTCGAAGCAAGTTTAATGAAAATAATTAATCACTAAGTTTAGAAATGTGACCGGACAAGGATGAGTTAAGCCAGTTTCTTGGAATTATTATTATCAGCGCGTACCGTCCGGTCCCAAAAGAGGAGCGGTACTGGGGCACAGCATCAGACATGGTCTTGCCGGTCGTCCCGACCAATATGTCTCGCCAGAGGTTCGGCTTCAAGATCGGATGTTCTTTGCCGGTGGCTATCCTTTGAACATGCAGCTATACGCACGGAAGGAAGGGGGCCAACCAGTGCAGCCACTGGGAGGTCGAGTGGTAAAAGGCCTGCTGTCTGTGGTCAAGGAGCCGGGTGACACTCAGTCCTTTTCGATAACTTTTTCACGTCCGATCCTCTGCTGGAATGTCTTGCTGATGAGGGGCTCAAGGCAACTGGAATGGTCATAGAATGAAAGACATCGAAGTGTCCTCTAAAAGACCAGAAGGAGATGAAAAAGCAAAAGCGAAGTAGCTATGACTATCGCTCCAACGGTCGCGTCCTCGTCTGTCGCTGGAAAGATAGCAGCGTAGTCACATGCACTTCCAACAACTTCGGCGTGTCACCAGAGGCACAGGTCAAGAGGTACTCGAGGACGGCGAGGGCAAAGGTATCCATTCAGCAACCGCTCCTTCTCCTCCGGTACAACGACGGAATGGGAGGAGTGGACAACCTGGACAAGTATCTTCCCTCATACCGGCCCAGGCTGCCTAGTAAGAAATGGTGGTGGAGCCTCTTCACCAATGCGCTAGACATTACTGTTGCCGCAGGGTACCTCCTGCGCAAGGAGCTGAACAAGAGAGTCAACCTCGAGGTAGCCCACATCGACTTCCGCCGTGATGTCATTCTGACACTGTTCCACAGGGGCACTCTGATGACGCGTCGTAGCCAGGACCGAAGTCTCACCTGCCAATGTCAGCTCGGAAGGCGAACCTTGTGAAAATCGTCCTTGCACTTGTGTCCATATATCAAGGACGATTTGCTCTGTGCAAGAAGAATGTCACTAAGAAGTGTTTGATCTGTGACAAAAGGCTTCATGTGCCATTTTTCCTTGCATACCACGGCGTCAAAGTGACTGAATAGGTAGCAACATCAAGTGGCACAGGCAAGTGAGGCGATGCATCAGCAACATCCTTGTCGGCTGTTGATTCGCGTTTCCAACCACAACACTAGCAGAAGACAGTGATTGTTCGATGCCAGTTGACATATGGTTGAAAGGCAACCATATGTTAAGTGTTCATTGTTCAGTGGTACAAACTATTTGTATTGTAATACAGTTTCTTTGTCAAACAATTTTCTATTAGTATGAACTGACGCTTACATAGAGCAGACCAACCGATGAACATAAATTTGAAATGAGTAGAAATCCGGAAACATGACTAGAGCACATGACTAGAACGCAAGACAAATAGTCTAAGCACAACTAGTTTGAAAGGGATCGTTGTGATCTTCTAGGCTTGGAACCGATCAGACCAGAAGTTGAGCAATCTTTGCCTTAACGCTCGCCCCGGTGGGGTGGTGTTTAAACACCCCCTCGGGTTCTTCCGGTGGCACGAACAAACGGCGGCACTTCGCGCCGCCGTTCTTGGCACACCTTTTCCTTGATCAATTCCGCAACTTTTCCCCAAATTTTAAGGTTGGGTCATCCCAGGTCAGGTCATCAGTGCAGGTCAAGTGACCTCACCTCCAGAAATGCTTAAGGTAGCATAAGTAAGAAATGGGTGAATCTGTCAGATTGAAACTTATACCACATGATCTCACTGAGTGCTATAACAAATATTCTGGGAGCTTTGATATCGATGACCTAAGGTCAAATACGGACCATGACCTCTCCATTGGCAATACATGGAAAACAGAAATTGGGCTGTATTTGTGTGGATACAGCTAAGAATACCTTCATATTCTCCAAATCGTAGTATCCTGGGCCCCTTTCCAGGTTCATGTTGTAAGTTTTGACCTGTGATCTTTGAGAGGTCATCTGGGGCTATTTAAGCAGTTTTCTGGCTTAGGTCAATAACTTTGCATGAATTGATGATACATATTTTATTTAGTTATCATTGCGTTTGGATTGCTATTGCGAGTCGATTTATATGCATATTGACTATGCTAGGTTAAAAGTGACATCGACATGATCTGAGGTCAGATCATTTTTGTGTTTTGACCTAGTATGGTCATTTTTTTCATCATTCAATTCGCCGTGACGAGAGGAAGCGAATGGTGCCTAAAAATTGTTATGATAATTGTTGGGGTTTAACGACGCACCAACTGCCAGGGTCATACGACGTCGCCAACTCTCACCCTGTTGGAAGGGATTTTGGAGATCAGATCGACTTATTCAGAAGCTCCGCCGGGACTTGAACCCGGGACCAGTGGTTTTAGAAGACAAGGGTGCTATCCACTAAGCCACCTCATCCCCTAAAAATGTTTCTAACTCAACTGTCAAATGCTAGAGCCAAAAACTCGACTCAAAATGTTACTTCTTTTTAGACCTTCTTTGACCTGTCATGGCCTCAATATTGAACTGAGCCAAAAAATGACTAATATAGTTGCTTTATAAATTTATATTAGCTATCCAAAAGCTATCGCGTTTTTTAGCTATCCTGCATAGGGGCCGAGTTCAAGGGGTGTGTTCAGACACCCCCCACCAGGGCGAAGGTGGCTTGGAGGCCTACCGGCGCGCGAATTAAGGCACCAACGAATTCAAAGTTGTTTAGCCGAATTTTGAAAACAGAAAGATTATTTGGAGCCATCAGACAGCAAATGGCCAAATTTGCAGACACATGCCATGCCAGGAAGGTAATTCGGCATATAAACGGTTAACCTTCGCCCGCCCGGGTGAGGGTCTTTTTAAACCCCCTCGGGTTTTTCCAAAGTGACCGGAAAACGGCGATGCGCGGCGCCACCAAATTTATGATTCCTATTTCTTTATCATTTTTACATGTTTCCTAAAAATTTTAGCTCAACGTCATATCAGGCCAGGTCACCAGGCCAGGTAAAGTGACATTACCTAAAAAAATGTTTGTCAGCATAACTAAAAGAGCTTTAATTAATCAAATTGAAACTCATATCACGCAGTGGGCCCACCAGGCGCTACAACATATTTTCTGGCATTTTCGATATTGGTGACCTAAGGTCTTGTATACATGACCTCCCCATTGCAAATTTATGAGGGAAATCACGAAATGAGCTTTTCTCAGTAAGTATGGATGGAATCAACTTCAAATGTTGGTTAGGGCTTGCTCTTAGGCCTTTTCTGAAGTTGATTCCAAAACTTTTGATATTTAACCTTGAAAAGGTCACCTAAGGTCAAATAAGCCTTTTGCGGTGTGGTTTACTCTATACATTTTGAATAAACAAAGATAGAACTTTTATTATGTCACCGAAGTGTTCGTATGGTCACTGCAAGTCGAATGATATACATCATGACTATGACATTTCAAGTTGGGTCAAACCGTTGACGTAAGTCAGGTCAAATTTTGAATCGGACCTGGCATAGAAATGTCAGATATCATTCGATTTGTATTGACGAGAGAATTGCAATGGGGCATCAACTATGACTGTACCTTGCTTGATTTGGAACTTATTAGCGAAAAAGAAAACGCCCTTACCTATGCACGAGCGCTATGGACAATGGGACATTCTCAAGAACATTCCCAGTGCTCAGTGACCTGCAGCTCCCTAGGCTTTGACCTGACCCGAAAATCAATGCCACTATAATGAAAGATCAGTTCAAGTGCTTTAGAACTATCTTAGGTTCTGGGATAAATGAGGTTTTCATACCACACCTCATATTAACAATTTGTTACCTATTCTTACCTCTGGTGAGTGGTGACCTTGATACCTTGATGTTGACCTGACGAGAAAAATGACCGGAGTATCTGCGGTCTCATTTTTGAAGAACTTTCGATTGCTGCTTTGAGCTTTTTTCTAGCCCTCTTAGTATTTGAGTTAGTGGGGGTCTTGTTTACCTTTTAAACAAATCATCAACTCTTTTAAACAATAATCAATGAATGGGCCAACGCGTCCGACAGAGAAATGAGGTAACCAGTTGCCATGAGTTGGTGTTGTCTTACTATAATAGCTGTCGTTCATGCAAGCGGCAATTTTTTTTACGGTCGCACGCTGTCGCTGCCGTCCATCGCTGCACTGTGGTAGGTTAGCAGGCAGGGGAGGGACGGAACTACTACACATGCAATTGGTGTCCATTCACATTTATTCTAGCCACAGAGCCTTATCTGTGTTGTTTTCAAGTTAGCTGTAGAAGTTAAAATCTTGAAAGCACGAGCAGGGTAGGTAAAGACAGCCCTGTGTAGCATAATTAGCGTAGGGGAAAATGATTAAAATATTTTTTCATCCAATGCTCTTCACCTCACTCCTGAATTCAAACGAGGCAGCTAATTTGCACTATCTATTCTAGTTAACCATGGTGATTACCGTGTGATTACTGTCAGGGCGAGTTTTTCTTTGACACTTCCCTGGGTGCTTTTCGTTTATTTAACACGCGCATTGACGGGGGTCTGAGCCACCTTCGCATTGACGGGGGGCGGGTACCCGCCCCCTAACATCTCGAGAACCACGGTAGGTAGCGAAAAACGGTAAACGGCGTTGGGTAGCCCATCCACTTCTCCATCGAAAACATTTGAACCATTTTTTGTCAGGTCACATTTAAGGTCACGAGAGGTCAAAACATGCCCGTCATAGGGATAACATGTAAAATTCAGTTTTTCGGGCATTTCATCTGAACAAGTTAAGGTAGAGCAAAACGACTTAAACCATATGAATCCTCTTAGCAAGCCGAATCGAATGATACATAATTCGACCTTGCTAGGTCAAATCAAGGATTTGACCTGACCTGAGGTCCGGTCAGGGTCAAATTATATAAAATGTACATCATTACAACCGCAAAGCCCAGGCGAGTCTAATGGAGCTAAAATAAATGCTCTATCACCATCTGTTACTGAGTTATTCCGTAAAAACTATTTTTCCCATGTATTTCCAATGGAGAGGTCATGCCTCGTACCTGACCTTAGGTCATCGATATCAAAAATACCGGAACATATGTTAGAGAACTCGGTGGGGCCATTATGTGATATGAGTTTCAATCGGATAAGTTCACCCTGCTCTGACTTATGCTATCTTAAACTTTTTTTGAGGTCAGGTCACTTGACCTGTACTGGTGACCTGACCTGAGATGACCTAACCTTAAAATTTTCACAGAAGTTGTAAAAATGATGAGGGAAAAGGTATGCCAAGTACGGCGGCGCGTAGCGCCGCCGTTTTTCTACTATCTCCGAAAAACCCGAGGGGGGCGGGTACCCGCCCCCGTCAATGCGCGTGTTAACCAGCCAGAACTGTTTTGATTTTGTATATATACTTTCTGTCGTACTTGATGGTTTCAGTGTTCGGGGTCTGTCGCTCTCCCTGGCTGGCGAGTTGGTGGGTTTTTCCACCCCTCTGTGTGTTGTTTTGTTTGGCCATGGTTCAAAATAGGATCTGAAAATGGCACGGCACGGACTGGCGATGATCAGGGAGAAATTTGAATATTGAGGACATTTTTTTGTTTCAGACGATGCATTTCACCAACACATTAAAACGCGCAGTGGAGAGGGTTCTAAAATGCCCCCATTATTTTTCCAAGATAGCCGGAGAACCATTTGCCGCCGGAAAGTGCAACTCGGCCACATCTGAGATGATTCATGAACTCGTCGATTGGTGACGGATTTTGAAAATCATTCAATAGCATTTTAACTTATTGGCTTTCAAAACCGGACCTATATTTTGGGACCGTCGCAATAGCGCGGTCGCACCAGTTCGCCTGCACTGTAGACCAAGTGACGACGTCAAAACTGCATATAATCAGGTTATATGTCAAGGTCAACTCACGTGTGAATGTCAAGGACAAAGGTCACAGTTCAAGCTCATTGACCCAGTATTCTGGTCAGATGTCATTATTCAGAATGACGTTTTTTTCTTGTTTTCTAAAAGCTCCACTGCCCAATTAACCCTCGCACGTACAGGGAGGGTTGTTGCAACTCCCCTAAGGTTTTCACAAGAATTCAAAACGAGCTTTTTAAGTTAGAGTCTTGTAAGTTTTTATAGCCTCTGGGACATTCATTGTGCATGTTTTTCAAACCAATTTTGTTCCTACCTTTCAAGGTCACGAAGCTATGACCTCAAGAGTGGAAGCATGTTGAGGTCATTTGGGCACCTGAACCCGTTTTCACGTGAATGCTCCAGACTCTCATCCTTCTTTTGCAGCATTTGTTCATGAACTGGCCCAGAATATTTTCCTCCAGCCTTCGAGGATCATTTTTATCAGGTTAGACCTTCCATGACCTTCCTTGACCTTTGATGACCTTGATTTGACCTTGTGTGGCCTCAGTGATACCACTACGCCGAATAACGACTACAGATGCGTGTTTCGATTCGGTATTTCTAAATGAGATGAACACCGAATTAGTCGACTTGCGTCCGACACGGACTTGACCTTTTCGACCTGTGAACTTAAGCAATAACAGATGAAGAAGCAATACTGGCGGAAATGATGCAGAATGGCTTATGAATAGTCAATTTGAATGATATGGACACTAAACTAGTTGGTTTGCATATTTTATGGACTTGACCTTTTTTCAAAAGTTGACCTTATATGGCCTTGAAGGGGGTGTAAGCAATAACAGAGGATGAAACAGGCACTTGGCGTAAAACATGCAAAGTTTCTTATGAATAGTCAATTTCCAGCATGAGAATGACGCTGAACAAGACGTTTTTCCTCCAATACGGACTTGACCTTTTTCGACCTTTGACCTAATTTGACCTTGAAGGGGGTGTAAGCAGTGGCATATGATTAGAAAAACACTAAATTTGCGTAAATGATGCAGAATGGCTTATGATTAGTCCATTTAAATGATGTGGACACTGAACTAGTTGACTTGCTTCCAATATGAACTTAACCTTTTTACCTACTCATTGAGGTCAACCAGGTCATTAACCTGGCCTGGAAGTTGACATGATGACCTGATATTTTGATGACAGAAGCCTTTGACGTTGTTTAAAGTGCTAAATATGAATTCAGCGTCCAAATTACCCCTCTGAAACTGAAAATTAGACATATTAGTCAATTTCGAGTTTTACTGGTCAGTGACCTTTGACATTTGACCTCACCGCCTGCATTACCCAGATGGGTCACATCGGCTTATAGCATATGAATTGAGGCGTGAATGTCATTTTCTCAATTTAATTGCCATACAAATGTGATTTGTTTCCAAAATGCCGGTCAATAGCAGCCAAAACGGCAAAATGGGCCGCAATAGGGCGAAAATCAGGTCATTGACCTGACCTGGAAGGTGACCTTATGACCTAAGGTCATAATAAATGGCATCAATCGGGAGTACTTGTGACAACCAACATGCTGGTTTTTTACCGCGGAGCTCTACGTCAATAAGGGGTCAATCGCGAGGGGTGGGGGTCGCAACAACCCCCCCCTTCCTGTGCGGGCGAAGGTGGTAGAACCCGAGTACGTGCAAGGGTTAACAGGCAGCCCGGCGTGCCCCCTCCACGATCCCAACAACCACAGTACCCTTACGGTAACACCAGAAACACCATATTCAAAAGCAACGGCACGCCCTGCTGGGAAAGGAAAATATAACGTAGGTAAAATAATCAAAAATTGACATTCCAGTTTAGTGCGTTCTGCTGTCACCATGACATCATAAGAAATGCAGAAAGCAGGTATGTGATAAATGATGTCAACACCTCGACCTCTCCACCACCTTGTTAGTGATTTGTTTTCTTTTAGCTCAAATTATTATGTTAGCAGCAGTTAGTGAGCAGATTCAAAATAGAGTTGAAGCTCTCGCCTTATGAACGCTCGCGGACCTGATCGACCGAACTGATCCTGAGATTCACCCCCGACACCCACCCCGACGGGCAGAGAGGGAGGGCGCGGGCGAGAAGTCCCCGAGCGGAGTCATGCTGAAAACTTACATCCATTTCAACAATCACGCACACACTTACTCGTATGCATGCGCACGTACGCACATCCAAGCACTTGTACGCCCATACACTCAAGCACACAAGCAACGGGCAAACATGCACTTTCACGCGCCCATACACGCATACATGTGCACATGAGCCCCATACATGGTTAGTACACACATCCACACCCACACCCGCCACCCCACACACACACACACACACACACACACACACACGCACGCACGCACGCACGCACGCACGCACGCACGCACGCACGCACACACACATACATATATATATATATATATATATATATATATATATATATATATATATATATATATATAGGGAAAAATATGTGTATTGCGCCCCTCTAAGGGAAATCACTTGCTAAACGAATGTCTCCCATTTGATCTCGCTACTGTGGATTAAATTACAAAATTTGATAATTTTGTGTTATTGCCAAAACAAATTCCTGACTTGAAAATAGCGTGTTCTAAGAGTGAATTTCGATTTGAGTGAAACTATGCGAAGGGTGCATTTTCCAAAGTGTGATGGTAACTGCGCCCGGGGAGGGTGGATTTAGTTTTAATTGTGCCCTTCCCTCATACCATGTTAAGTCAATGGCACGGCAGAAATAAGCATTAGTATAAGAGCAAATGGGGCTCAGCTACCTCCCAAGCTTTCACCTGGAGGGTCTGCAAGTCATTTTAATGTGTTATTTTTACATTCACAATGACTTGTAATAATAAAATCACACTCATTCGGAAAGGTTTTGGATTTGATTTTTCAACATATATTTGGATAGGGCGCATTTGACCGGGGCGCAAATTGTTCTGTTGCATTTAAATCCGAGACCTCTGCCTTAAAAATCTACCACCAGGTAGAATCTATAATTGTTGCTTTCAGAATATGCAATACATTTCTGGCTTTGAAATTAAAACCATCGATTTCGGAATGTGACTACCACATACTCCTACGTACACCTTGGATGCTATGTCTCGATTGTGTGTGTCTGAGGTCACCGTGCGAAGCGCCCTAAGCTTCATAGCACCCAATAAAGCATGCGGACCCGACAATGTCAGCGCATGTATCATTTCTGAATGTGTCGAAGAGTTGGTTGTTCCGATGACAAAAATATGCTGAGCCTCGGTGTCATCTGGTGTTTTTCCGGAGAGATGAAAGCAGGCAAACATCATACCCATCGTCAAAAAAGAAGACGAAAAATAAGCTCAAAATTATCGATCAGTCCCCTGCTTTGTCTCTTCGGGAAGGTGCTGGAGCGTTTGGTTTATGACCAGCTGTTTAGGCACATATCGGCGGTCTTGTGTCCAGAGCAACACGGTTTTATACCCAGACGATCCTGCGTGACAAATCTGCCCGTTTATTTCAAATCAGTATGGGAGAACATATCGGAGGGGTACCAGACGGACGCCATTTACACTGACTATTCGGCCGCTTTTCAGAGCATTAAACATGAACTCGTAATTCACAAACTAAACCAATGAAATCATCTCCTGGACACAGCCCTAAAATGGTTTGTCTCCTACCTCTCCGATAGGCGTCAAAGGATTATCGTCAACGGAAAAATTTCTGATTGGAGACCTGCAACTTCTGGTGTGCCTGAAGGCGCTCTTCCAGGGAATTTTTTAAGGAAATATCAGTGGGGGGAGGGGCATTTCATGTACTGGCCATTATAGTTTTTTAGGAAATCAAGAACCCATTTGGAGGGTTAGGGGGTGTTAATAAAACTTAGACGTTTTAGTAATAAAAAATCGGTTCCCAATTTTTTTGTGTTCCAAATTCCATAAAATATACATTTTGCTCAGAGCTGCTAGTTTTTTTCGGCGGCCAAAGGCCAAATCCGAGTTAGAAAAAGCGCCAAAAATGGGTCAAAATTTATTTTAACTGAAATAGCCAAATAAGTCAATCAAACATGCCACCAAAAGCCAGATTTAAGGCTAAAACGACCCCTAACAGTAGTCATAAACCCACAGAAAAACGACTCGTATCGCTGTATATAACTAATTCAGCATCATCAATGATCTTGGCCGCACCACTCTCCGATAACATTTAATAATTGCCCTGCATTTCCAACTGAGAATTTCTTGCTCTTGAACAGTGGGACATCTCTGATTTTGGTAAGTGGGGGGAGGGTGTAGCCTCAGAGCGCGCACTTTGTCATCAACTTTTCAACCGAAGGGTGCCTATAATATCGCATCTTTCGCGTCCGGTTTCGGTGGTCGTCACTTTTGTGGATCGTCCCTCCCACCGCCATAACAGTTTTTTTCTGCTGCTCTGTTGCTTTTTTGGTGTCAAAACATCTGATTTAAGAGCGGAGAAGGCCAAAAGGAGCCATATTTATGCAGGGATCAAACCAAAAATAGCTTGGGTCCCAGCTCCAAGAAAAAGGGCCAAAAGGCCAGATACCAAGATTGCATCAAATTTGGCGTGTTTTTTTCGGTTGTCCAAAGGGCCAACCGAAAAAAACGGGTCAAACACTCCAAAAAGGCCAAATTCGAGAGATTTGGCCAGAAAGTGGCCAACCTGGCAGCCCTGAAGCTGTTGCAATGTATGTCAAATGATTAAACTATTTCTGATTTTTCTGTATGAGTGTGGCAAGGCAAGTAAATTCCCAAAGTATCAAACGCATATGGTTTATAATCTAAATCGAGACAAGTTTTAGGTATGTACATACTTACTATGGCGTGGGGCTGTTGCTGTCAAAATCATCTAGGGAATGTGGTGCAAAAACCACTCAATTATTTTTGGGGCTTATCGACGCACCAACTGTCAGGGTCGTGTGGCGTCGCCAGCTCTTTCCCTGTTGGAAGGGTTTCTTGTGAGTCAGTTTGATGATTCTGCCGAATATATAATCTCTCCCAATTTTTTACTTCAAGGAATCGATCAGAAAGGCTAAGTAACAACTTAGACTGGGGTCTGATGTAACACGGAGCAATTGTAGCGATGGCCATAATTCCAAATTAACCGATGGATTAGTCGCAACACCGGAAATGCGCAGTCAACTGATGCCTCTTTTTTAAAAGTTTCGACTTGGTGCGGTTGGTAAGTTGGGCAATCAAGTGTTCTTTACGGTGTTTTTTTCTTTGAAAGATGTTTAGCTTATTGGCGGATGTTATAAGCTACAGCCTGAACAGCTCGAGTGCGCTGTGAAGACTAAATTAGCTACAAAATTAGCTTAGTAGCTGCCACTTGCATCAAATCGTTAAGCGGATGTTTGTTTTGAAGATGGCGTAGTGCAAAGGGGGCAATTGTAATACTTTACTTGAGATCAAATGTAAAAGTGTTTCAAGTTACCCCATGACCTCACCTACTATTAAACTGATTCTTTACTGCACCAATACAGTATTGAGGTCCGTGGGTCGTTCTGGCTATCTGGATGCTGAGCACTTGAGAAGCCCGGCCCATCGGGGACTGGTCAGGGGCCGGTCATCCCTGAGATCGTTGGGCCTTTTCCAGAGACCGGACCATGGAAGCAGACCAATGTTGGCCGGAAGACCAAAAAAACTGAAATTCTTAACGAAACACCCGAAAAAAGAGCGCTGGAGCTGAAAACGGGCGTACAAAAACACAACACACACACACACACACACACACACACACACACACACACACACACACACACACACACACACACACACACACACACACACACACACACACACACACACACACACACACACACACACACACACACACACACACACACACACACACACACACACACACACACACACACACACACACACACACAGAAAAATATTCCAAAAAGGCTGCGCCTACGCAAGGAAGAGGACGAACAAGGCACAGAAAGCCAGAAAGAAAAAGGCTCAGAGAACACCCGGCAACAGTAGGACTAGTGATGAGAAAGAAGAAGATTTCTTCTGTATGGTATGCTTTAAGAACTCCCAAACCAGCAGGGCAAAGGAAACATTGGTCCAGTGTCAGTTATATTCTTTGTGGGCCCACGAGACATGCATCGCGATCGAAAATAATTAGACGCATGGCTTTAATTACAGTTGACCCCTGGACTGTTACAACTGACCCTTAATGAGGCCAAATGTAACATTTGAAGCAAGTTTTTCAAAGCAAGTTTCGACCAATAAATATTTTCATTTTGGTATAGTGCTAAATCTTCCAGATGGCCAAAATGTCAAGGCTGCTGAAAATATGGGGAGAAGTTGTCTAACAAAAAGCATTGCCCTTCCTGACAAAAAAGTAAAAATTGTTACAGTTGACCCCGGAGTAGTTACTAGTTACGGAGTGTTACTTTTGCACGATGTAGTAGACGAGGGTAGTAGAGGGCGAGTAGACAGCTTCTGATGGTAGTTTTTTAACACAATTTTTGTGGGTTGCCAATTTGGGACGAGCAATAGAACAAAATTAGTATTATTGGGTGGTGTTCTTTCTTATTTTCGTTAGGTGCGCTTGCGTTTATTCTGTTTTAAGTAATACTTGTCTATGTCACTGGGGGCCAATTTCCCGACAATGGGGAGGGGGCATTTCAGCTGACTGGGGGGCAATTGGCCCCCAAGTTAACATGTTAAAAAATGGCCTGCGCTCTTCTGCCCCTTTTGCTCTTTTCTCTGTACATTAATGACCTTCCGGATTTCATTCAGAGCGGCTGCCTCATGCACACCGAGGATGTCAAAATTTTCCAAAAATTAAGTCACCATCTGATGGCCGGCTGCTGCAGGGGGAACTGGATCCCCTCACAGCGTGGCCTGTCAGGTGGGGACTAACACTAAGTCCATCAAAATGCATATTCCTGACGATGACCCTCAGGCGCACACTCACCCGGACCCACTACTTGATAGGCACCTCGGTGTTGGAGCACGTTGAAAAAATTCGCGATAATCGATTAATATCGCGATAATCGTCATAATCGATTCTAAACTCACCTTTGCTAGTCAAATAGATGATATAGTTAAGCGGGATAATCGATCTCTCGGATTACTCATTTGATCTTTTTCAGACCGGTCTTATGACGTCAAAATTCATCAGTAAAGCTCTACTGGCTGCATACTACTGCAACGTGCGTTCTATTTTAGAATGTTGCAGTGTTGTCTGGGCGGGGGCGGCTGACTCCCACAAGGTTCGGGACGATCGAGTTCAACATAGGTTTCTTCAGTCGCTTATCCACCACATTCCATCAGGACAAGCACTCTCTCTTTTTTCTGAGCATGTTCCAACACATTTCAAAATTCCTTCTCTCGCTGCTCGGAGGGTACAGCACGATTTACTTTTTACTTGAAATATAATCCGTGCAAAGTTCGATGTACCTGCTCTGCTCAGCTGCTTTCTCTTGCAGGTGCCTGCCCGATCGACTTGCAACCTGACGTTGTTTTATATTCCCCGAGCACGCGTCAACACTGTACAGATCGGCATGTTTTGTCGCCTCCCTAGGCTCTCAAACATATTTTTATTCAGCCGTGATGTTGAAGCAGATATTTTTGCAAATTATTTAGCCACTTACAAAAGCCATGTTATTAGATATGTGGCGAGGTTGTACGGCTTGTTGGCAGTGCTGGTTCGTCTTTCTAAGGCCTTTTATGTCTTCTTTTACTTTTTATGGTGCACGACTATAGTCGCGACCTCTTTTTGGTCTATTTCTTAAATTTTAGTTTTGAAATGTTTCCATTTTTATTTTTACCTATTACTTGTTAGTATGTATACTGTCTGATGTGTTCCACTGTAAATACGCTTTTAATGATTGGACTTCGCCTGTAAGTGGACTTATCCGTTGGCGATGCTGCTGAATAAATAAATAAGTAAATAAAAGCATGTCACGTATTTTTACATGAACCTATATGTGGTTTATTTGGCTGACACCTGTAGTGTCTTCCCAGGACAATGAGGCAGTCCTTCTTATACCTGGAATCCTGACACTGGGACTTGCGTGCCAGTCACGGCATGACAACCAAATTCGTGTCAATTTTGAGAAGATAAAAAACCGTGTCGATCTTAGTATGCATGGTCCAATTTCGTAACAGTTGTAGAAAAGTGATGTACCATACGGAAATTGTCGCTCTCTTTTAATTCTACTAAATCCGGTATATTTTGCTGTCATCTGGTACCGACGTTACCTTGCCGTCGCTGTCGTGTCACTTTGGGGAGTAAAATGCACGGTGGTAAGGTGTAACTTCAAATTGTATTACTACTTATTAAGATAATATTAATTATCAATTATAACTTACTTATTAACCCGCGCCCCACCGGAGGTCCGGTGCCACCTTCGCCCCACCGGGGGCCATCGATGGCTCCCTCTAACTCCGAAAATATGGGGGTTAACGCAAATCTGCAAAGTACATTAGAAAGCTCGCATAAATTCAGTAAGAAATTACTTCACATGTTTAAGCGCTCAGGTCAATGGTTTGACCTCCAGAGGTCAAGTTAGGTCACGGTAGGCTATTTTCGCTCAAATATGCAATGCTTAAGAAAACTGGGCATAACTCTTATGCTATTAGAGCTGTTGAGATCTGGTAATACATTGGATAGGAAAATGTCATACCTTTCTCCGTTATGTGGGACGTAATGACCTCCCGCCAGTGGTTTGCCCTCCAGAGGTCACCTCGTGACCTCATATGAACTGAGGTCATCAAAGATCAGAAAGTGACCTTGCCGTATATCAAATGAAAGCTAGTGATGAGGCATACACGATGGTGTTTGATTCAACGCTCTAGCTTAATTAGGTCAAAAGTTATTGCAAAAATACAGTGTTTTGACCCCTCGTGACCTTGGATGACCTTGAAGAGGTCAAAGGGACAATATGACCCCTGGGATCCGTAAAATGGTGTCCAAGAACTCTTTTATGAGCAAGCCGAGCATTTAAAATCGTTTTTGTGACTTTCAGATCATAAGACAGCTTTTTCCAATGCTTTTTCCATGGGAGAGGTCACCTCGTGACCTGACCTTAGGTCACGAAATAGAAAAATCCCGGATGTATACCTTATAGACCCTGGCGGGGCCATGAACTGTAAGCAGTTTCAAAACGATCGACTGAGAAACGTAGCTCTTATAGAGCTCAAAACTTGAAGTGAGGTGAGCTTGGATGACCTCATCTGGTGACCTGACCTTGGGTGACCCGGGGTAAAAAATTTCAGGGATGGTGTGAAAATGATGGGGTTAGAGATAGAGCCCTCAACCGCGGTCCTGCGTTTCGTTGTATTTCTGTTATCCCGAAAAAACCTTAGGGGGCCATCGATGGCCCCGGTGGGGCGAGGGTTAAGATTCTATTTACGCTCCCATTGCTGAGAAATCTCACGCTTGGGAAGTTACTCCGGTACTTGTTCCTGCTTCGCTACAGTGACTGGTGAACATTGGTAGCACTGAGTGTTCTGGTACCACGAGTGTTGCATCCGAGTCAATCCACTGATTGCTTTTGGCAGACTCTGTTGAATTTCTGACTTTTATTTTTCCCTGTGAAAAACGTTTACGGCAGCCTATAATTATCTCACAGCTTGTTTGGAATGCTGTGAAAGAGGTCGAGAACCTTTTGTTGGTCTAAAATAGCTTATCTGAAGCCTGTTTTCTCCAAAATCACTCGAAAGGAGCACATGTTAACGCCTAGCGCTGGCATTAGTCCCCACTTCAGTTCAGTATATTAAGAAGCAATCCTCACGATTTAAAAACAATGGGGTGGCTTTTCGTGTTTCCACATCAGTCATTAAAAGAAGGCAACACTTAAGATAAGAAAAAACTTGGGATAAAAGACAGAAAAAATCATGCATACAGAGTAAAGTCACACATAAAATCATACATAAAACAAATACGATCACTGCAGCTCTCTCATCTGTCTCTCCAGCAGCATACATCTTAGAGTTGCCTTGAAAGGCACGTCTTCTCCTATATCCAGCTCGTTCAGCAGAGCTGCCCCCCGGTATGCCAGCCTACGCCGCCCGGCTTCAGTCCGGATCCGCGGGAGGGACAGCTCCGCTGACCGGCGTGTCGCGTGGTTGTGAATGGTGTTACGTGGTGGGTCTATGGTGGAGTGCCAGTGCAAATGGTTTTGTGAAGTGAGGAAAGTGTGTGATAGTGAATGAGGCTGTTGGCGTCCAGCCACTTCAGCCGCTCAACAACATCGGAAATGTGGTCGTGTTTCCGACGTCCGCTGATAACCCGGGCGCAGAAGTTGATGATTTTTTAATTTTGCGAATCTGAGTAGGGTTACATGAGCCGTAAACGCACAGACAGTAACGAACAACAGACAAAACTAGAGATTGGACGATTTGGGACATCAGCTGAGCCGGCACAACATGACGAACGTGAATCAATGCAATTAGAAGGCCGTTACATTTGTTTTGGACCGAGTTTACGTGTTGTTCAAAATTTAGATGACGATCAAGCAATACTCCGAGACTTTTCACTACTTTTGAGTCGTTGATAGTCGAGTTTCCGAATTTAAGAGTAACTGGGGGAAAATTTCGTAGCATCGCTTTTGTTCCTAGAATCATCATCTGAGTTTTGGCGGTGTTCACTTTCATTCCGTTGGCACAGAACCATTGAAGGAGAGAATGGAGTGCAATTTCCCCTCGTCGAATAAGATTTTGCAAGTCATGCTTTTTACCAGTTATTAAAATTGATGTCTCATCTGCGAACTGTGTGATGACCACGTCGTCTTCGACGTGGAGAGAGACGTCGTTGGTGAAGAGGAGGCATAGCATGCAAGAGAGGCTCCCACCTTGAGAAATTCCCATGCTATTGTTTTTTTAGCCAGATCTTATTACTGCACCAGTGACGGAAGATTTGAGCTGAACTTGTTGGCTATGACTTCTCAGGTAGTTTTCGAACCAAAGTGTATCAATGCCATAGAGGTCTAGTTTTGAAGTAATATTTGGTGTGGAATGACATCGAACATCTTGGATAAATCCAAAAGAATTAGAATTGTAATTTCGCCAGAATCCATCGCCCTGAAAACGTGGTCGGTGATGACGTTTAGGGCGGATTCAGTAGAAAAATTTTGTCTATAACCATGCTGAGTATCCGAAAATAGTTGGTTGTTTTCGAGGTAGTTGACTAATTGATTTTGAACGACTTTTTCTACCAGTTTCATCGGTGGTGGCAATATAGTAATTGGTCTCGTGCCAGCCGGTCCAGCTGGAGCTTTAACTTTTGGAATGGGGATTATCAGCGCACGTTTCCATTCGGAGGGAATTTGGCCAGTGACAAGACTCGAGTTAATGATGTCCAAAGGCAAAAATCCAATAGAAGAAAATAATTTTGAGAACATAACTATGCTTAGACCATCATTTCCGGTGTTGTTGGACGGCTTCGTGCTGAGAAGTGTGGCGTGCAGAGTCTGTATGTCGATGGGCTGGACGGTGAATGTGGACATGGTAACTCGAGGCAGTCGCACTGGAACGGGGGTCGGTGGAGTGGGAATAGAGGCCGCGATGTTTGGTCTAACCCAAACGTAATAGTCGTTGAGTGCGTCCGGGGTCATATCAAAGGGTTGAGTGCTCGTCTGTCTTTTGCCCAACACGGGTCGCAAAAGCTGCCAAAACCTACCGCGACCCTTTTGTAGAATTTCATTCTGAAAAAATTGGCGCGAGTCACAGCGAATAGCGGCTTTGCTCAAACGGTTCAGATTTTTGTACTCGAGACGAGACCCCCGCACCAGGGCTACTTGCCTCTGGTGAATGATGCGGCGTGTATGGTGTGAGAGTGGCAACACAACCGGTTTACGAGCTGGAACGGAGCGGAGTGGTGCAACACGATCGAGTTCTAGCAAGAATGTTTGCTTAAAAATATCCCACTTGCCTTCGGTGGAGGCACATGCCAGCATAGGCGACCAGTCTATTGAAGCGATCTGGAGATGAAAAAGGTTTACATCGATGCGCCCTAAACAACGCTTCTGAAGCCTGCAAGTAACCGGTCTACTTTGAATGTCAGGACCGCACAGTACTATGCGGGCTATATCGTGCGGCCCGCCAAAATGGCACCGTGTAACACCAGTCCTACGGACACTGTCGGCACAGTTGGTAGCGACAACATCAAGAAAGTGTTGGCAGGCCGGTAAGTTGCACATGTTCGGTTAACGACATCACATCCATAGTTGCTGAGTAACTGGCCTAGTTCAGGACGACATTCGCGTTGCTCTTTGAGCAGACAGTGGTTGAAATCTCCGGTAAGAATAATCTTGTGATCGACATATTTTGCCAACATGGCCTCAAGCCAGACACGTCAGCTTTGGGCACCACTTGACCAAATACCTACTGAAACTGATATGCGGATCCAGGGGAGGCATTTGGGGGAAATTCTGCCTCCGACCCTCCGATCTACCTCTATCTTCTAATAATATATCTTCCTCTTTCATTGAACTTGGGGCCCAACGTCAATAAAATGCAATACTCTGTACCCATAGAGTTAATAAAGGCCGTCCTTAAAGGGACATTGTCGCAACATTTTTTGTTGAGGTTTCTTAATGTTTGAAAAATCCTGATTCTGGTACTGTCAATCATTTTTTCTACCTTCAGCTAAATTTTTGGAGGCCACTCAAAAATTATTTAAATTTGTTAACAACATCAATAATAGACTGTAACCTGCTCATTACCCCTATTTTATCAATAACAATTTCAGGTTCTAGAAATATTTTTTGGCGTAGAAAATGTTCTTATGCTGTATTCGTATTTAATTTATTTTTATTAAGCATCTAAAGTATAAATACTACATAAGTTTGTCAGAAACAACCGGCTTGAGAAAACCAATCAGGAAAGCTTTAAAATCGGCCAAATGTCGTACAGCGGTGATGGTATAGTGGCCTCCATTCCCAACTCTCACACGTCTAATACTGGTTCGAATCTAGGGCGGGGAAGTTTTCACCGTAAAAACACTTTTTTCTGATTTTCTTCTTGTTTGTTCCATGCGTACTAATGGATAAAGCATAGGCGGATCCATGATTACCGATTGGGGGTAACTTCCGGTGGGGCGCCATCCGGATCAGGGGGCGCCACTTTTGACCGGCAAAACCTATGAAATGGGCGCTAAATCCTATTGGTGTGTGCCGATTTTCGCATCCTGGGGGGGCGGGTTGGGACGCGACATTTCAAGGTTCGCTGAGAGTCGATCGGAGGGGAGGCATGTGCCCCCTTTGTCCTCCTGGATCCTCCTATGTGATGAGGTAGCTATTCTAGACAATTTCTGGTGGTTATCCCTCCGTCCGGGTAGTTGAGGGAAGAGGAATATTAACCCCACATATTTTCTAATCTGACCGGCGTACCAAACTGGGACCGGCTTTTGTCTCCAGCTCCCTGCAATGGTTTCCAATCCGTAGGATTTTCCTCTATTGGAGACCAGTTCCCCTGTTTTCTGACCACCGGGAGACGCTGTTGGCCGCTCGAAAACGTCTTTTGTGCCCTTTGCTGAAGGCCATTATGGAAGCCTGGCCGGTTGTGGTGCAAACCAGGAACCAGAAACTGACCCAATAAAGAAAGCAGGTGTGACTCTTCGAGATTAAACGTGTCAATCTCGGTATTAATGTGTCTCGGGATGAATTAATAGTTTTAACACGCGCATTGACGGGGGCGGGTACCCGCCCCCTCGGGTATTTCGGAGCGGTGCTACGCGCCACCGTACTTCCCATGCCTTTTCTCGCATCATTTTTACAACTTTTATCAAAATTTTAAGGTTAGGTCATCTCAGGTCAGGTCACCAGCACAGGTCAAGTGACCTGACCTCAAAAAGTTTAAGATAGCATAAATCGGAACAGAGTGAACTTATCCGATTGAAGTGACCTGAGAGAAAACAGTTGAAATATTTTCGATGGAGAAGTGTATGGGCTACCCAACGCCGTTTAGCGTTTTTCACTACCTACCATGGTTCTCGAGATCTTAGGAAGGGCGGTACCCGCCCCCCCCCGTCGAAGCGAAGGTGGCTCAGACCCCCGTCAATGCGCGAGTTAATCTGGTAAAACAACGAGATAAAACGTTAACCCGTACGAGATAAAACGTGTTCGAGATTAAATGTGGCGGTCTCCCAGGGCGGACCACTCTGAGAGACCGCCTGGGCCTTTCACGGCAGGAGAGTGTGGCGGTGGCGCGCCTGCGCACTGGCCACTCCCTTCTTCTGTGCAGCTACCGACAGAGGATCAGCCTGGACTCCGGAGGCCACGTGCCAGGAATGCGACGACGAAGAGGACGAGACCCTCCACCACCTTCTGACCCGGTGCCCTGCGTGCGCTGACCTGCGCTGGGACATATTTGGACGGGACGACTCGCCCATCCGGGAGGCGCTGGCGGACCCGCGACGGCTGGCGATGTTCCTGCGGCGGTTGGGGCACCTGTAGGGGCGCCCCAAATGGCTGGAACACTCAATCAATCAATCAGATTAAATGTGTCCCTCGACATATAAATATTTGATATCATTTTAATTCTTTGGTCCCCGGAGCATATACAAAACACGTAGTTTAGAGAACCGGAGAATTGCTGAATGTGATACTAAAAAATAACTCTTGATATACATCACAACAGCGGGAGCAGATAGCAGCCACCCCGATCATTGGATGAACTAACAAAAATATGTGCAGCCATCAAGTTTGAAACGCACCACGAACCGAAACCTGACCACTTTTTTGTTTCCGGGGGAACGTTTGCTGTGTGTAGCAGGTTGGAGATGGACTGGCCACCTCACTGCTCTGTCCGTGGTGGTAGCTCTCTCCGAATATTTTTCGTATATAGATATAAAGATTTAAGAATACATTGTTTTTGACTTCAAGTTGAGTTAGTTTCTCATTAGGGCACATCAAGAAAATATACCTCAAAATCCTAGCCTGGAACAGTTCGTATTAAATAAAAAAGGATTCTATAATTAATCTTAACATTGAAAGTGACAGAGTTTAAGCCTAGGAAGACGCATTGCGGCTTTTCGACAAGCCAGCTGCTGGACTCATGAATGACATTTGTTTATGAAAATAATGAGCTTTTATTTTTAATACTTTGGATTCGGAAACGGTCCTCTCTCATAATACACTGAGAGAAATTTTTATTCCTATGTGCTCTATCTAATCCGGAATCACGGTCTGCTCGAGCATAAAATGATGCCATGAAACCTATTAAAGGATCATTTGAGCATGCTTGCTCTCATTAGATCCTCTTCCCAGCATAATTCCAGCACAGGAAGTGTTTTTGTAGGCCTTGATAGCTTAAAATTATTCTCGGCTTCTAAACATGGTGGGAAGCAGCTTAATATGATACCAATATGGTATTACAAGTGGGATCTTTTTTACACCACAAATCATCATTTTACCATAGGTGCTCGACCTATTCTAGCCACGAAATTCAAAGAGCTATTAATATCCTCATCAAAGTTTCATTTTATACTTGGAATCAATATATTCTGTCACCAGAAATAACCAGGAATATGGGAGCTTTAGCTGCAGAATCATTCGAAACCCCAGTGTATTTTGATCCCAGGTCAAAGCGTATCCGGAGATTGCGTGCGCGTGCTCGACCCGCGATTGAGAAAACTTACTCGCCATCTCGCGCCATATTCAGTGTTCCTGCCATTGCACGCAGAGCTGGCCACAAAGCTTTGGCGTCGTGATCCGAGCAAAATTTGAGGGGAATAGCTGACTCTTTTCACTTTACGTTGACACGTGCTTCTACATCGATCCAACTCAGGTTTTACGCTGAGGGGCCTGAAGAAGCCACGCTGCATTTGGCATGGTTTACGGGAGAAGCCACATCGACAGACCTAGCGGTGATAACGGACCAAGAGGAGAAGCTTAAGCTGAGTCTGATGACCGACAGACTTCGCTGAGAGCTAGCGAGAGTGAAGAAGCATACTGGGGCTGCGAAGGTTCAGGCATTCATTGTACTGGTGGCCAAAACCAGGAGTCCATGTGTGTCAGCTAGATGACGGCAACATGGACTGAAGCCCCAACTTTGGCCGCCCAGCACAGCCCCTGCTATGCTAAGTTGATGAAGTAGTGAGAAGCATCAGTTACTGTTGGATACGGTGACCCACGTGTTCTAAAGATCGTTTTAAGCTCACTTTGAGCACAGATTAGGGAGCTTAAAAAGATTGGAAGGATTTTAACAGGAGCCTCTGAACGCACGTCCATCGCTGGACAGAGGTAAGTCTCATTTTGTACAATATCGTGCACAGAATGAGATTTTTTCAGCCATGACGTGATACTTTGAAGCAAACATGTCTACAATCATATCTATATATCCAAAGTAAACGAGGGCTGCTATCTCTGACGACAGCGGCATGTGCTTGAAGTGTAAGCCTGGACCACTCCTGGGCGATATGGGAGAGGAATGTTCATTAAAGGCATTTCATGTGTGTCCGAAAAATGGTGAACGTGATTGTTCTTTAATGTTTGTGTCCTAATACAAAGTTACGATTATGTTATCTTTTCTCGAGGCTGAAGTGGACTGCGGCAAACAAATTGGATTACCCTCATTATCATCAGACAAAGTTAATGTAATAGGAAGGCCACAACAGCACGATAAGTAGCATCTTTACCAGTGACGGATCTAGGATTTCGTTAAGGGGGGCAGGCTCGGAGGCGCCGAATCTGGGGGGCGCCGAACCTGAGGGGCGCCAATTTCAGTGGCGGATCTAGCCGGTCGGTTTGGGAGGGACAGACCAAAGTCGAAAAGCAAAGCAAAAAAACGTCACGCAGTAAAAAGCTGCGCTACCAATATCACTTGCCGGTAGAATTCTGGGTATTTGAGGCGAAAAGCTAAAAAAAACGTCACGGGGTGAAAACTATTGGCTCGAGATACTTCTTCCTATCAAAGGCTGGCTATACTATGACTGGCTATATTATAACTGAGAATTATTGATATTTACTCCATGATTCTGATGAAGGGCTGTGCCCGAATATATAATCTTCAGTGTTTTTTACATTTCCGGATTCGAGGGGACAGGCCAGGGAACATCTTATCAACTTATGTTCTGTTTGAAGTAGAGAGTTGAAACACCAAAATCTTGCTTACAAACTAAAAAGGAGAAGGGGAAAAAGGAGGTCGATCGCTTTGGGGGTCAAAAACATAGTGTTGCCCCGAGCTTTTCCGTTTGGGGAATGCCTTTTTGTCCCCCCTTGGATCAGCCACTGACCAATTTACCACCCAAAAGGCGGCCAGTGTCAATGAAAAATGCGTTAAAAAAGGATTTGTAAATGCTTATTTTCATGAAAGCTTCCTCTTAGTGAGGACATGTTCACGTTTACCATCAAGCATATTTCGGGCCAGCTAACGACTGGCACCTTGGTAGAAAATGCTGAAAGCACCCACTGACACTAACTGAAGCACGATGAGCAAATAATACAGTTATCTTCGGTCATGGCGAAAACTGAGGTGTCGTATCCACCACCTCCACTTATCACAGTTGTCTGGCCAACTGCTCCATACTGAAATAGCCGATTGACGCTAACCTGAGCCTCATAGGCAGCAGAACCTCTGCGGGCCTGGGACCCTGAGTTTTTGGTGACTTCCCTGAGTTTATATTGAATCCCCTCAGCTAATCTGGGACCGCTTTAGTTAACCAGGCCCTCACACTGAACTTGAAACCTATATGTCGCCGCTGAAGCCTATTAAGCTTTTTCTGGGCCCTTTTATTGATATAGGGCCCCCTCCACAGGTCCTGGGCCCTCTGAGCTATAAGTTGGAGCTCTGAGCCCCAAGCTGGATTAGTGTCCCTTAAGCTGGTCAGGGTCCCCTGGGTTGGTACCGTTTTCGTTTAACTGATATAGATCCCTTCAGCTTGTTTGGGGCCCGTTGTGCGTATTTGGGCACTAGTTCGTCGAGGCACCCAGCTAGTCTGGCCCTATTAGCTTTATGGGCATTCTGAACTGCTGCAGGGTCCCCTCAGAGTGTCTGGGCCCCATGAGTTGAAAATTGGACCCCTGGGTTAATTTTGAGTCCCTGAGCTTATTTAGAAACCGTTTAAATAGGTAGGCACCCCACGCTGGTCTTGAGAATCCTGTGTTGGCACTGAGGTCAAATGAGCTCGTCGGGGGCCTTTATCTGGGCCCCCTTAACTGGCACGGGCCCCTCAGCTGATTTTGGAGACCCAAAATCCCTCCTACCGGATTCCACCCACGCCAGACTTCCTGACTCCCTGAGGGCCCCTGGAGGCCATTGGGGATTTTTCCCGCGATCAGCGCTGGGGTCCCTCCCCCGAGACAAAGCTTACAACATGTCTCTGTCTCTATACTCTAGCGTCTGCCAGAGTTGAGCTAGAATCATTTTAGGCACAATTCGCTTCCTCTCGTTACGGCGCATCATCAAATAATGTATAATATGACTATACTAGGTTAAAACATAAGAATGACCTGACCTAAGGTTAGGTCAAGGCCACCATCTAGCCTAGCATAGTCAGTATGCATATGAATCAACTCACAATAACAATAAAAAATGGTATCAAAATACGGGTTTTATCAATATTTCCTGCAAAGCAATTGACCCAAGTCTTAAAACCAGCTTAGGAAGCCCCAGATGAACTCTCAGAGGTAACATGTCTAAACCTGCAACATGAGCCGATAAAGAGGCCTAGGGTACTATGATTTGGGGAATCCGAAGGTATTTCAAGCGGCGTCTGCAGACATAGAGCAATTTTTCGGCAAATTTCCGTTTTAACCCATGCATTTTCAATGGAGAGGTCATGATTCGTACCTGTCCCTAGGTCATCGATGGGAAAAATCCCAGAATAAATTTATTAGTACTTTTTGTGCCTGTTATATGGTACAAGTTTGAATTCGATAGATTCACCCTTTTCTTACTTACGCCAACTTAAACATTTTTTGGGGTGAGGTCACTTGACCCGCACTGGTGACCTGACCTGAGATGATACAACCTTAAATTTTGAGGGAAAGTTGTGGAATTGATCAATGATAAGGTGTGACAAGTACTGTGTCGCTTCGCGCCAACGTTTTTTCGTGCCACTGGGAGACCTCGAGGGGTGTTCAAGCACCCCCCCAACGGGCCGGAACGGGGCGCGAATACTCTAGAACAGGGCTGAGGCCAAAAGGGAAGGCTCTAAACAGTGTCTGAAATTTTGGGGTCAAGGTCCTTCAAGGTCATTTACCTATTACAGCACAACCCAACATATTATGCCTAATTTACGCTATAACTAGCGCTGTGCCCAAGCTTACCAATGACTTTTGATCAAGCCTTGATCATCAAGGCCAGTCACCTTTAAAATTGACCTGTGACCTTGATCTAAACACTAAATAATTGATGTAATAGCATACGTTATAAAAGGTGTCGTAACATTATGCAACGTCATTTAGGGGCTGTCCAGGAGTAACTGTGCTCACCAGGGACACCTATGCTCTCTGGAGGGGCCTTTGCTTCGATGAGGCACCTGTGCCACTCAGGGGCGCCTTCGCTCCCCAATGGACGCAACCTAGCTATCCAGAGGCATCTTTGCTGTTCCGGGGGTGCCTTTGATACCCAGTTCCCAAGGGGAGCTTTTTCTTATCCAGGTTCACCTTGGTATTGAGGGGGCGTATTTTTATTCAAGGTAACCTATACCACCCATTGGCGCCTACCCTATGCAAGGGGCGCTTAGGCTATCTAGGGGGCGGCAATTTGCTCTACATAGGGCGCCCTTATGCTCTCCATGGGCACCTCATTCAGAGGGTGCCTCTGATATTCAGGGGCGCTTTTCCTATCAGCAGGGTACCTGTGCCATGTTGGGGCTATTCTTATCAAGGGACGCTGCTGTTATTCAGGAATACCTACACCACTGTCGAGGGTCGCCTTTGCTACATAGAGGCGCCTTTACTTCTTAGGAAGTTTGGCGCCCATGCTTTAAGGAGTGCTTTGGCATCGATTGATTGCTCTATTATTGGGCTTAGGCGCGCGTGAACCTTGAGCTCATGTAGCGCCCATATTGCTGCTAAGGAACGCTTATGCTGTCAAAGGGCGCCTTTACTATCCAGGGCTTCTGTTTTATTCAAGGCACTCTGTTCTATCTACGGGCATCTGATATTTCGGGGGCGGTGCCTAGGTTATTCAGGAGGCGGCTTTGTTCTCCACAGGGGCGCACTATTGCTTTCCAGGAGCGCCGTTACTGCCGAGGGGTGTCTTTCTATCCAGGGGCGCATATGCTGTCTAGGTGTATTTTTCAATCACAGACATGATTGAAATACATGCCTCTAGGTTATCCTGGGGTGCTTTTTGTCTCCGGTAAGGCGCTATTTTTCTCTTCCGGGCACCAGTTTATCCAAGGGCACCTATGCTGTCCAGAGAAACTTTGTTATCTAGGGCTGCCTTCGCTGTTAAGGGGCACCTTTGCTACCCAAAGGGAGTATTTTACTTTCCTGGAGCGCCTATTTCCATCTAAGGGGCGCATATGTTATCTTGAAACGCCTTTACAAACATGGGGTGCACTTTTCTATCCAGGGGCGCCTTTGCACTTGAGGGGGCGCCTCTGCAATCCAGGAGGAGCTCAAAATAGATGGAGAATAAAAATTCTGAAATAAGGCGCTCGAACACTGAAATAAAGTGCCTAGTTATCAGAAAGAGGCGCTTATCTGCGGAGCGGGGAGGACTGCTGGTTGGTGAGGGCAGCGTTCTCGGAAGTGAGGCGCACATACTGAAAAAGGCACCCGGTTGCAGCGATGGAGCACTAAGCCTTCAGTTATAGGATAATGAAATGTGGTTAAAGGCAGTCCATGCTCAAATTGAGCGCTCGAGCCCTGCAACAGAGCGCGCGACTGTCGGACAGGTGTGCCAAACCATAGACAGAAGGGCAGCTGAAGATGGAAAGGGACACCTTTGATATCCTGGGGGCGCCTGTACTTTCAGGTGAGGCGCTTGTTTTCTTTCTCAGGCGCCTGGTTTATCCATGGCCGAATATGCTGTCCAGATCATCTATTTCAAGAAGGGTTGAATTTGCTGTCCAGGGGCGCATTTACTATCCAAGGGCGCATATGATATCTGTAGGGCGCTTTATGCAAAGGGCGCCTAGGCTGTCCAAGGGCGCCGTCCTAACCAAAGGCCGCCTTTCACTTTCCCTGAAGTGCCTATTTCTATGTGAGGGGTGCATATATTATCTAGGAGTGCCCTTGATATACGGAGACGCCTTTTTGTCCAGCGGCGCCTTTGCTCTTGAGGGGCGCTGCTCCAATCCAGGGTAGCTGAAGATGGATAAGGGACATCTATGTTATACAGGGGGAGCCTGTACTTTCCAATGGGGCGCTCATTTTCCTTCTCAGGCACCTAGTTTATCTAGAGGGCGCCTAGGCTATCCAAACGCGCCTTTACTACCGAAGGGGTGCCTTCCTAGGGGCGCCTTTGCTACCCAGGGGCACCTTTGCTGTCCACAGCACTTGTGTTATCCAGGGTTGTATTTGCTGTCCAGGGGCGCCTTTGCTATCCAAGGGTACATATGACATCAGTAGGGCGCTTTTTCCAGTGGGCGCCTAGTCTATCAAAGGGCGCCTTTTTCTACCCAAGGTGAGCATTTTATTTTCCTAAAGCGCCTATTGCTATCTAAGGGGCGCTTATGCTGTCCAGGGCACCTATGTTACCAAGATTTGCCTTTGCTGCCCAGGTGCGCCTTTCCTAGCCAAGGGCGCATATGATATCCGTAGGGCACTTCATTCAGGGGGCGCCTAGGCTATCCAAAGGCGGCTTTTCTATCAAAGGGGTGCACAGTGTTATAAGTGGCCGCGAAAACGGACAGAATACCCCGAAACCGACTTCCGTATTTCAGTAAATAACCTCAACTGGTCCGTACAAAATTGTCTGGTGCATGCGTTTTTGATATTCATTTGTTTGTGGCTTATCTCATTCTGCCGCTATATTGCTTCAAAGTTGCCACTTCTTCATGTTCGTCCCGCGGATGAATGACGTCGTTTTCATGCTGCCTTTTTCTTAATCCTGCTGCGCGTAGGCTTATCGGCGGATTTTTTATTGTGTGGTATCAAATGATAGTTTGATGTCTGTTTTGTAGGATCAGCTATATTATTAAGCCATGCACCATTTGCCGAAGGATCATTGACCCCGGAAATAACGCTATGTATTTTTTCCGTTTTCAACTTGGAGTGTTTTGTTCAACTAGTCTCACACTTTTGTGAACAAAAGTGATCAATTCAATTTACGTATCAGAAGAAAGCCCAATAAATTCGGGACAGGAGCCATCATGACTTTTTTGCATAGTTTTGCATATATACGGCTGAGACGGCATTGGAGACAGTGGTGCTCCGATCTCGGCGGCAGTTAAGGCACGAACGCGTCGCGCGCCGACTCAGCTTACACCGGCGCTCGTGCCCTTCGACGGGTGAATTTGATGCCTTAGGGCTGGGGTTTTATCTGGCACTGGCGGTATTTCACCTAAAGAGGGAAAGTTTCGTTGATTTCCATAACAGTTCAAAAAGTTACTGCCCCGGAAATCGGTATCCATTCCTAGGCTTAGTTAGGGTAAGTGCTGGTCAGAGATATACTTCCATCCGTGTGTACGGCAAGTCTTGTAACAGGTCAAAGAGTATTGCGACACCTCTGCTCTGTGAATACTTCCCTGCCTCATTCGTGCGAAGAACAGTGTCGTGGTAACGTGCGGGGATAATGGAGTTCCGGGTGAGCAGCGCTGAGCTGTTTAAACGGCTGAAGGAAAACGCTCTTTCGGAAGAACAGAAGAGATTTTGTCGAAGCTGCTTTTAATGATACTGTTTAGTTCTTAGGTCTTCAAAGAGCGAGCATTTCACGCAATTCAGAGGATGAAATCCGGAAGAAGCTGGTGTCCTTCCATGTCATTTTCAAGAGAAAATTGGAACAGTGTTCCAGATCAATCGTGGCGTGCGAAAGCAAAGAAACCGAGTGGTTAGCGGAGGACATATGTGAGCCCATCACACTTGCGGATAAACAGGCTACAGTTTCTACCGGAAAACGCCATCCAGGCCGGCCTCCTTCTCCGTACGACGCAGTCGGAGAGCGGAGCAAGTGATGTCGCGTCACCAGTACTGCTGAACAGCATGGCACCCACGAGCTCGTCATAGCTGCCGCCCGAAGTGCCAAAACAGACGAGGATTCAGAGTTATCAGCTGTGCTTAAGGAAAGCGTCGCTACTCCAATTCGGCCCTCCAAGCTTCGCCGGGGAATGCGTGATAGTGCCAGGGTACAGAAGGCTTGTGCTCTAACCCCAGATGAAGCCCTGGCTGTTACAGTATCGGCAGACATGTCAACAAAAAGTTATAACATCGTGAGGAATATGACAAATAAAGTAAGTGCGAAAGAGGTGTACCCACCCCATTATAAAGTTGTGAACGCCCGGCAGAGATATTTCCCTGGCGAACACATCAGTGTAACCGACAGCTCTGCCGATGTGCCCCTGCAAGTCATATTAGACAATACGAAATGGAGACTGATAGAGGCTGAGGTTGACCCCACAAAGGTCAGAGCTGACGTCAGCCAGCCTCAGCCAGGTACATCCATCAGAACAACAGCCTATCCGCAGTGAGGCTGTATCTAGAAAACTGTACCATAAATGGGGATTTGATGGCGCCACTGGACAAAGTATATATAAGCAAGCGGCGCAGGATGGTGCTGCTATAGATATAGGAGCATATTTTGCTCATCCTTAGTCCCTCTACTGTTGGAGATTAACGATAAATGCGTGTGGATCAACGAAAAGCCGTCGTAAACTCGGTATTGCCGTCTAATGCACGTTCAATGTGTCAAGGAAACCCCCGCAGTCTCCCGACAAGAAATGAACAACTTTTCAACCCAGATAGAGAAGCTCCAGCCCTGTGCAGTCGACCTCGCTGGGACCACTGTTCTAGTATCCTACAGTATGCAGTTGACAATGGTAGATGGGAAAGTTGCGAATGCACTGACAGGGATAGCGTCATCTCAAAGATGTCACATCTGTGGAGCCAAGCCGACTGAGATGAATGACTTAGAACAAGTTCGTCAGAAGGTGGCAAACAAAGTGGCTAATCAGTTTGGCCTCTCAACACTCCATGCGTGGATTGTACTTTTTGAGCTCACATTGGCTATCGTCTTAGCTTATCCGTGAAGGCAAACGAAAAATCAGCCATCTTCGGCCATTAAGTTTGGATTACTTTTGCGAGTCGATCGATATGCATATTGCTTATGTTGGTTTGGAAAGTGACCTTGACCTGACTTCAGGTCAGGTCATTTTTGTGTCATGATCTAGCATAGTAATATTATACATCATTCGATTTGCCGTGACGAGAGGAAGGGCATAGTGTCTAAAAAATTATTCTAGCTCAACTCTGTCAGACGCTAGAGCCCAAAAACACTACCCTAGCATGCCACCTTCTTTGACCTATCATGACCTCAATATTGACCTGAACCAAAAAGTGACCGATATAGTTTCATTATGAATTTGTATGAGCTCTCCACCAGCCTTTGCGTTTTTTCGCTATCTCGCACAGGAGCCGAGTTCGAAGAGGGGATTTTCAAACACCCCCCACCAGGGCGAAGTTGGGTCGGAGGCCCACCGGGGCGCGGGTTAAGTGTCAAATTTGGTGTCAAAAGGTGTGGTGAGTGTTAAAGTACACATCAGTTTTTGTTTCATGAGGCTCCGTCTCTTAGTTCCCGAGATATTCAATTATGTCCGTTTTCGCGGCCCCCTTATAACACTGTGGGGTGCCTTCCTAGTAGCATCAGAGTAGCTCAATTGGCTTTAGATGGGTTCATATAGGCTTTGACCAGCTCAGGTGGCACCAAGTGAGCTCAGTGGGCACCAGAATGCCTTTGCCCATACGATTATTGGCGACGATGAGGCGTTATCTGGACGCGTATTAGGTGCCCATACTCTTCCCGGGTACCATGAAATGCGACAGAATTCCCTAGCTGACCAAAAATAGTTGTAAATTGTCTAATAATAGTTTCAATTGCTACATGTGGTCTACTTCCATCTATATTCAACGGCGTGGGACATAAGTTTCGAGCGGCACAGCCCAAACGGTACACCGCCTAGCGATCAAAGGGGCACTCTGGCATCGATGAGGTTATGTGCTCCCTGTACCCCCCTTTGGCTGCGCCCCTGTGGGAGACCCAAAATCTTGGGGCCTCTGACTCCCACCTCCTCCCTCCATCTCCATCCGTGCTCCTAAGGCACTGCTCGGCGAGTTTGTATTTTGGGAAAAAGAAATATTCTGAACAACAAAAAGTTTCTATTAACATCGGTTTACAATAACCCGTGAAAACAATTGAGTTTCAAGACATGTATGAAAACAACTTGTTAAACTGCTCGCACGCAGTTTCGAACTCGCGATCTATTGCGTGGCAAGCGAGCGCTCTACCAGTTGCGCTACGGTGACGCGTGCGCGGCCGCACGCTGGGGAGGGAGGGTCGGTGGCGGTGCGACATTGAGTCAGTTTTTGCTCTCCTGTGGAAAGGTTTTTGTGGGCATTGTAAAACCGACTCCGGAACCCAAAAGGAAATTGATGGCACTTTCAGATGATATGCAATTTGTTTCTAGGACCACCCAAATTTTTTATCTAGAGATCTTCCAAAATGAACATTTTAACATGCGATGTCAATGGGACAGAGGAATTATCAAGCCCGTGCTGCCAATTAACTTCGATGGGGGCTGAGCAGTGCAAGAAGAAGAATTGACCCCGGTCACGCTCACCAGCGGCGCTAGTGTGCCCTCCAAGATGGCCGCGAAAGAGGGACTCCAAAAGGTAAACAACGTCAGTGGGCCCCGGGAATAGCATGGTAAGCGGTGAATTATACGTGTTTTATGTTTGGTATGTGGCAGCAGCTTATAAACAGCCACTGCGGAAGGCAGAGAAGAATGCAAATTCGAAAAGTTTTTGGTCCCAAGGAGCAAAGCTTGTAGTCAGCATCAGGTTGAATTTGCTGCCCCCCCACTTCTTTGCCGGTCGCGACGCTTGTGTTTGGAAACGCATTTTCCATCGTACATTCAAACTGGAATTTCAGACGGCTTAAAACAAATAAAGGCGTATATCTACCGAATTATTTCAAGATGTCAGTTTTCCGGGCTAAAAGGAATGCAGCCACAGGCGGATCCAGGGGGACGGCAAAGTGGGCACATGCCCCATAGGCAGATCCAGGGGGCAAAGGGGGTATGTGCCCACCACCATCGACCCTCGGCGCCCCCTGAAATGGCCACGCCCCCTGAAATTTCCCTTCCCACCACCATCCCCCTCCCAGGATACGAAAGTCGGCTCCCACCGATAGGGTTTCCCGGTTAAGAATGGTGCGCCGCCCCCCGGGAAGGTGCCCCTGATCGGCAATCCTGGATCCGCCTATGATGACGGCACAAGGATTAAGGCTTACTCCTGCTAGAAGCAGGCTCAAGGGAGTGGAAGGAGGCATAAGCGGAACTGGAGATTGCCTCACAGCCAGTCTGCAAAGTATGGCAGCAGGCCAGACAAATCGCACCAGCCATCTAAAGTTCTCGCACCACCAGGCTCCAAAAATTCGCACCAATATGCCACATACCAGGGGAAAAATGCACCCATTTCTACCCCTACAATGCAATGCTACCTCAATCATTAGTCAGTTAAGGACTTTTTATAAGGCACCTCCTGTGTCTTAATGGCCATTCAGCCATTATTTGTTTAGTTTAAGTGTCACTAACCTCGAAAATTCGCACCAGGTTGATAAAGTTCGCACCACTCGGTCCTGTCTCCAAGGGAACTCGCACGGACGAGATCTCGTCGAAAATGCCATACTTTGCACACTGGCCTCACAGCCGCTTACCAGGTGGATGTGAATGGAAGTCAGATGGCTGAAAATGTCTGCAACAGACAGCAGCATTTGAGCCCATCTTCTTCCCAATTATCAGATTCGACTTCCACTGCTTGGACAGCACCTTATCATGAGGAAACTTGTGAAAGCTGAGACTTGGACACTTTCTTCGGAAGGATACACACTGAGGAACGCAGCAGTCCTGATTGGATGCAATGGTTATCCGTCTGACTTTCATTTTCTTTGAATTTCCCAAGATTATAACAAACAAGAAAATAACGCCAGTCTTCAATATTCACGTCCACCCGACATGAACTTCACTTCTTCAGAGCAACGAGTTCACCACGACTCAAAATAAACGTTCAAAATCTATACCGCGTTCAACAATGCGCCGAATATGAAGCAGCCACGCCAGACGTCAGTCTCTCTACTGGCGTTTTCAAAAAAATCCGCCAGGTGCCAACACTTTCGATGACCGGGGCCAATAATAAAGATAAAAAACAAGTATGCGCCACTACTGTTTTTGAAGAAAAATTCAACCAAGCAGAAGCACAAGCTTTAGTAGCCTGAACGCTAAAAAGTATTTAAACCATGTGATAATTCAGTGAAAAATTTTCTTTATTTTCTTACTAAACTTGAAAATGTACTATTTATATTTAGCGCGCCGTCTGCGGCTACTGTAAAATTTTTTGTCTATTACAAGGAAATCTTGTCATTGGTATTAATAATTTTCAAATTTTATTTGTCTAAAATAATAGTAAGCCATTTTTAACGAATCAAAGAAGAGATTTTTTGCTACTAGCTTTGCTTCCACAGACCTATACTTGGCCTCCATATTTCAGGAAATCCATACATGGATATTAGCCCTATTGTTTGTGTGTGTGTGTTGGTTGGTTGTTGGTGGGAAGGAAGGAAGGTGGGTCCTTACCTAATTGGTTTTGGAGAACTACCTAGTTATGTAAAAAATTGATTTTCAGTTCCTTCATCCAGTGTATCAAATCGCATCATTCTTCATAAACATTATCATTATCACACCCTCTTCCCCCTCTGCCATTTTTCTTGATTATCTCGAAGAAACACTAGAAACGATCTCCAGGGATAAGAAAACTTGTATTTTTGGTGGAGACTTTAAGCTAGATCTTCTTTAGTCTGAAAATTCTGAAACAAGTGCTACTTACATGCAGTCACTTACCTCCTATGGCTATTTCCCTTGTATTTCTATTCCCACTAGAGTCACCCCCTACTCAAAAACACTTATTGACAATTTCTTCACTAATGACATCTCACTTATTCACTCATCCTCGGTCTTGACTTCGGACATTAGTGATCACTTCCCAATTACTCTGAAACTTCATAACAAAATGAAAACTCCAACAGTCCAACAAGCAAATAACATTTCATTTGTTTTCAGGAACATTGAAGCTCTAAAATTTAATGTATTCTCTAAACTAGATGCCATTTTTGCCATTCAGATCCCTCATTGGCTGCTGAGTTTGTTCAATCAACTTTGTCAGATGAGATATTGCAACTTTCAATAAAAAAGACAGGTAGAAAGCATGTTCCAAAACAATCCTGGATTTCTTTTGCTCTCCTCCAGTCCATCAATAAGAAAAATGACCTCTATGCACAATACATTCAATCCCTGAGCCCAGAAGATGAAAGAGCCTACAAAGATTATCGTAACATCTTGGTCAGTGCAATTCGAGTAGCTAAAAAGATTATTACGAAAGAAAATTGGAAGAGGTACAGTCCAGCCCCAGAAAACTTTGGAGTACATCGTTAGACTTGACCCACAAGCGTAAACCAAAAAGTGATCTTCCAGAGCAATTTGAGATAAACAGCCAACTAGAAGTTGATCCACACAAGATAGCCGACCATTTCAGCACTTTTTTTCACAAATATTGCTTCATCGCTAGACAACGCTCTTCCGTCATCCACCTTGGATCCTCTGCACTTTGTCCCCAACTCCCAGAACCAGCAGTTTAATTTCATCCCATTTAATGCTGCTGCAGTTGAATTAATTATTACTTCCCTTAAGTCTACAGGAGGTGGATCTGATGGTATCTCATCTAAAATCCTTAAACTGATATCCACCTCCATATCCCGTCATTTGAGCTACTTATTTAATCTCTGCCTCTCTAGTGGAATTTTCCCAGATCAGTTTAAGCTTGCTTTAGTAGTTCCCATCCACAAGAGTGGTGACCACTCTAATTGTAACAATTATCTACCAATTTCCCTTCTCCCTATTCTCTCTAAGGTGCTCGAAAAATTGTCCACTCTCAAATTACTCAATTTCTAGCCGACAACAACATTATATTTCAAAACCAATTCGGATTCCGCAAAAATCATAGCACATATATGCCCATAGCTCTTTTGTATGATAGACTATCCTCAGCCCTAGTCTCAAAAAGGTATGTGCTACTGTGTATTTGGATTTCTGCAAAGCTTTTGATACTGTAAGCCACAAAATTCTCCTTGCAAAATTATCAAGATATGGAATAAATGATGTCAGCCTGAAATTTTTAATCCTACCTTTCGAACAGAAAACAAATAGTGAAATTCAACTATCAGATCAGGTATTCCTAGATCAACATCACTTGGGGTGCCCCAAGGCTCTGTCCTGGGGTCCCTTCTTTTCCGTATATATATCAACGACTTACATAAAAGCTCTCCAACTCCCACTTTCTACCTCTTTGCTTATGACACAGCTCTCTTCTTTGTCTCAGACTCTCTACAGACCCTCCAAAATGATCTTGACTCGAGTATGTTAGAAATATGCCAGTGGTTGAACTGCAATAGACTGATGCTGAACACAAAAAAATCAACTTTTCAGTTCTTTTCCCATAATCTAGAAAGCCAATTCCAAATCAAAATAGATGATGTACCGCTCACAAGAAAATTTTTAACCAAATACCTCGGTGTCCAAATTGACGAGGACCTAAGGTGGATGACCCAAATTAAAGCTGTTGAAAATTCAGTCTTCAGAAATATTGGTATCATAAAAGGTGTAGTCACATGCTAAATTCCACTCATCTTCTCCTATTATATGATGCTCTTGTATTGCCGTACCTGACATATTGTAATCAGCTCTGGGGTAGTACCTTTGACTACAAATTACACAAGCTCATAACACTACAAAAAGGATAGTTAGAATCATTGACGGAGCAGATAGACTTGCACATACAAATATAATCTTCAAAAATATGGAATCTTGAAGCTAAAAAATTTGGTAGAGCTCACCCACCTAAATCTCATGCATGACTTCCTTTGTGGCCGCCTCCCACCAGCTGTATCTGACTCTCTCACACTCTTTGTCAACAAGAGAACGCAATGAAACACAAGGCAAATTCGACACTTCAAGTTCCTTTCGCCTCAACAATGTACCGTAAATTTTCCATGTTTGTAGCTGCTCCTAGAACATGAAACTTTGTGATCGCCCCCAAAATTAAAAACTTACAAGACATACCAAAACCTAAAACATTCTTCAAAAAGGTAGCAAAAAAAACTTTACTTAGACAAATACTAGTACATAAACTAAAACTCCATTTCCAGCATCGCTTAGGTAAACTGTAGGAACTGCATTGAAAAGTGTAAAAGTCCTACTTCGCCAATCACTCCTGTTCATACTCGTGAGCTAAGGTGGCTCTCATATTATTGTAAACAAGGCACACTGTAGCAAAAAGCTGACCTTTCATTTGAGTAATCGCGGAATAAGTTAACTGGACAGCCCTGGGAGACTAACAGGCAAGCCTTTGGCACCCTCCTGTCAATCCTAAGTCATCCCCCGATCGCGCAACCATCAACTCACCCCAGCTCCTCTCTCTCTCTCTCTCTCTCTCTCTCTCTCTCTCTCTCTCTCTCTCTCTCTCTCTCTCTCTCTCTCTCTCTCTCTCTCTCTCTCTCTCTCTCTCTCTCTCTCTCTCTCCACACGACATGCTCGCCTGCGGGCACTTTTCTACTAGCCTCAACCTATCCTGCCTCATCTAATTAAAATGCTTCCGACAGCTGCTTTGAGTCTCCCGCGGGCGGGCGCGTTCCTGGCACTGCTGCTGCGATCTCTGCTGCTCCGACTGGTGCTGCGGGCTGCGCTGGCCGAGCGCAGCTTGATCGACTGGCGGCTATGGTTGCTGCGCTGGTGCTGGGTAGCGAGGTGGCGCTGCGGTGGCCGCTGGGCCGAGCTGGTGCATGGCCGCTAGGCGGCGCTGGTGCATGCACTCTAGTTGGCGCTGCTGGAGTGGTGCAGCCGCTCGTTGTTGTCCGGGCTTGACTATGCTGTTGTGTGGTGTCACTCACTAACCCATGAATTTATTTTTCCTTTTTTCTTTATTTTTCACCCCTGATCCCGTATTTTTTCTTTTTTTTACGAGGGTTTCCACGCGCAGATGCTCTTCTGAACCACCCATCTTGAAACGCACAACTGTGGAATTGCCGCGTCTACTCATCTCATACCTTGCTAGCATTTTACCTATCACCTGTTCGGATTATGTGTGATCCTTTTACCTTTGTCGCTGTGAATACATGTATGGACTGAAACAGCCAAAGACAGTCCTGTAGTCACATGGCAACTGCAAAAGTGATATGTCAAATTGCTCCTGTGCTTTGGTGATTGATCTTAAGGCTCTTGAAGGTATTTGTGTCCTGACCTTCCCTGATAAACCTTAGGTAAGCTTATTGATTGAATGTTTATGGATGGACTGAAGGGAGGCGTGATAGAGCTTGAATTTTGATTGACAAATAGTTTCTTAGGTACCTTTTAAGGGTTTAACATGCATATGTTTCCTCAGAGAGCATTGTCAGATAATTGTGGCCATTTTTCATGATAGTAGGTAAGGATTTCCTGAATCTATTGTTCATACTTTATGTTGATTTGTTTATGTAATGATGATATGAATTTGCTTAATATGTTTGGCTCTTAATTCACAAGAAATTAGTATGTTTAAAAGCCAATTAGTGGGGAAAAAGGCTGCCGGGACCAGGCTGGGACCACATCTTTCTCGCCGGGACTAGGCCGGGACCAAGAAATGTTGGCCAGGACCGGGACCGGGACCAGCTTTTTCCAAAAAGTCCCACCTCTAGAACCAATGAGTTTGTTTAAAAATGCGCCGGATATGAAGCAGCCACGCCAGACGTCAGTCCCTCTACTGGCGTTTCCAAAAAATCCGCCAGGTGCCAACACTTTCGATGACCGAGGCCAATAGGTTCTGCAAAACAAACTCGCAAGTAACTCGGTCGTGACGTCACTTTGCCGGAGGCGTTCTGTCCCGAAGTTTCACGAAGCCCTCTCCTTTTGCTTCCCAACTTTTTGTGAAATGTAGGTATTTGAGGTATAAATACCTTTTTTGTTGCACATCAATTTTAGTTTACAAATATGATTTTAATTGCACATAATTTTATCATTATAAATGAGAAGTAGTGTGAATTGAATACAGGTATCTAGAATTTGAATGGGCTTTCCTGCATTTGTATGGTGCTTTTATCATGTCTCCTTATGTATTTTGTCTTCAGTTTCTCTTTATGTAAATGAATTGGGGTATTTCTAGACTGCTAAGTAGTTGCAGAGTCTTTAATTTGATTTTAAATTAATGCTATCAATATATCCTGATGGTTTGTTATACTGTTTACTGTGGTCTTGGCATATCAGTCTGAACTGGAATCTAGATGTTTTAAGCTTTGATTTGGACAAAATAATATTTTTCGTACATGATTCCTTAAGGGCTATGCATAGTTACATATATTTGAGCTGCAAATTTGTGAAAAATACTGTATTCTTTTTTATATTTCCAGTTAATAGGGGGACAGTGGGCGTGGTGGAGTTGGAACATTTTTGTGGCATGAGATGAAAGAAAAATGGATTTGAGATCAATTTTGAACACTCTGAGGCAAAAAATACTACAGAAGAATGCTTATATTATAAAGACATCAGATCCTGTATCAAAAGCTTACTCTTTTGGCATTGGAATAGGGATAATATCTCGAAAAATCTTACAGAAGTTTATCTGGCTCCAATATTTGGTAATTTGATACACATCAGTGACTGAGTTTTCATGGCCAAAATATGATCCGGATCGGACCGCCGATCCGGATATACCCTGGAGGCAACCAGTCCTTCAAGTGCTGTTTTCTCGGCACTATGGCACAAATCATGCTATAGTGCTGTGTCATTCCACCATAAATCTATGGTTTCCAAAATATTTCCCTCAAATTTTTTCAGTCTTACCTTTCTGGTCGTGCCCAGTATGTAAAAATCAACAACATCATGTCTCGTGATTCCGCCCCCCGTGCCCCTTGGTGTGCCCCAAGGCAGCGTGCTGGGGCCCCTTCTATTCGTCTTATACGTTAACGACATCCATAAAGCTCCCCAACACCCAAATTCTTCCTCTTTGTGGATGATACGGCCCTTCTATTTACAGCTGACTCTCCCTCTGAACTTCAACACATTATTAATGAGAGTCTTTGTGATGTTTGGTCCTGGCTAGTCTCAAACAGACTGACCCTCAATGCGAAAAAGTCTGTATACCAGCCCTTTCCCTCTACAAATGCAAATCTTCAAATTTACGTCAATGATGTCTTGCTCTCTCGAACCACCTCTACAAGTTATCTTGGAATCAAAATTGACGAGGATCTGAAGCGGGCTTCGCACATAAAAAGTGTAGAAAACTCCATAGCCAGAAATATAGGACTGATCAGACGTGCTCAACACATCTTAAACTCAGATCAACTTCTCCTGTTATACAACGCCCTTATCCCAGACCCCGTTCAAGTTGTTTGGCAGCATTATGTCATCATGGCTGGAGAGGCACAACAGTTACTATGCAGGGCATTGGAGAAATTGCACTTTTTCGAAGCTCTAAATAACCTATTTTAGAACTGTATCAACAAAACTTATATGGTTGAACAGAAAGCTAGAAAATTTTTATTTGTTAAACCCTCAGACGTTTTGCAAAAACTCCAGTGAAGAATATTATTTTTACAAATTTTCCAGAGCGCGTCAAAATAAGGACAGGTTCAGCACTAACAGCTGTTTGCAGTAAGACTAATCTCGATTTTGATTGGCTGTTGATTTCTGACCTTTGATTGGCTGTTGGTGGTACCTGCAGCAGAAGACAATAAACACCGGTGATCTCTTGAGTGAAGGTAAATTTATTTCTCTCGGCTATTATGTAGGCCTGAGTTGATCAAATAAATGCATGCCTTTTCCACAAATTCTTTGAAGTGTTATGATTTTTTCATTAGATTTACGTAAAATACGCTGCTCGCCGTTGAGATCAAGGTTACTGTCAAATGGGTGAAACAAGTTGATTTCGATTTATACTAGATTGATGCCAAGTACGCCCAAACTTGGTATGTTCCAGCTGATCCTTCCAAGAACTTAGTATAATTTCCTAGAGCTTAGTCGGAAAGGGCGGTGACATCACCATGGGAGGACTATATTTAGTAGGAAACTTGGTTGTACCCGTAGTTAAAGTACCCTGCCCTTATCCTACCTAGTCTCACCTATGGGCTTCAAAACTGGGGAAATTTGTTCAAATACAGACTGAATAAACTATTTCTCCTACAGAAGAAAATTATCCGAATTATTGATCACTCTGACAGGCTTGCACACTCTGTCCATCTTTTCAAAAAATATAAAATATTAAAAATCAATGATCTGGTTGAATTCGTAAACATAATGGTGCTTCACGGTTATCTTAATGGTTCGCTTCCACCCCCCATTGCAAAACTCTTTCGCCCTCAGAACCCAGGAGAACATCCGTAGACAAATCCGACAAAATAGCCATTTTCTTATCCCATTTGCGCCAACAGTTTACAAAAGAAATTCCCTCTTTATTACAGCCCCTCGAAACTGGAACAAAACAATAGCTCCCAGAATAAGAAATATCGAGGATATCCCGCGTTCCAAAATGTTCTTCAAAAAGGTTTACAAGAATATATTTACCGACGACTAGTAGCGACCCTGGGATAGGTTCTTGTTGGTACTATATTATGCTTGCTGTTTTTGTTATTTTTTCGATACTAACCCTCGAATCGGCCTCACAAGTATTGGTAGGAGCCCATTTACATTATACTGTATCATACACATCCAAATTGACCGCGGAACCACTTAGATTTAGGTAGACTCCTGGCGTCGAACAGGCCTGCCTCCGGCACCCTGCTACCTGTCCCCGACTTTCCACTCGAGTGCCGCGTCTACTTGACTCTCGGCCGTCCCTGACTCTCAAGCGGTGCTCCGTCCACTTCCCCCTCCCTCCTACATGTTTCTTTTCCTCTTCCACAGGAGCGAGCGCGGGGCGTTTCCGTTGGCCCCGCTCATGGCGAGGGCGTGGCGGCTCCCCGGCCGCTCCGTGGTGCCTGCGAGTGATCTCCCGGCGGCCCTCCCCCGGGTCGCTATGCACGGTCCCCGGAGCCGCGGCGCGAGTCCTGCTGGCTCTGTGGCGCTCGACGTGCGTGTAGCCCCTGGTGGTGGCGCTGAGGTCGCCCCTGTCGGGGAGCCTCGGCTGCCGCTGCTACGGACGCCCCTCGCCTGGCGTCGCTTGGGCCTCGGTGTCGTGAGGTCTTAACCTGCGGCCCCTGACGCTGCCCAGAGTATTCTGTGATCTTGGGCGGTGTGGCACTGTTGCTGCGGCCTCCGTGCGGCTGGTGCGGCGACTGCTGGATTAGCGGTGGTACCCTGGCTTGTGCTGCGAGCCGCGCCGGCCGACCGCGGCCTGGTGGTGTAGGGGCTCCGGTGGCTGCGCGGTGCTGCGGTGGCTGTTGGGGCGACGCTTCGGTGACTGTTGGGTGGCGCTGTGGTGGCCGCTGGGCGGCGTTGGCCGCTGGGCTGCTGGGCCTGACCGCTGGTTAGCGCGGGTGATAGATGTATTGCTGCTCGTCCCCATTGCTAACCCATCAATTTTTTTACTTTTTTATTATTTTTTATTTCCCCGTGCCCCTATTTTTTCTTTTTTTTCTGAACGGTTAAACTGTGCTAACACTATTCCTTATGATGCTGCTGCAAATATTGCGGTACTGATCCAACATCGTCTGACCTGACTTCTCAGGAATCGCATGTTCAAGAATCGCAGAATCAAGAATGCAAGAATCGCCAGAATCGCGTGCGTGTTGATACTAGTTTTACCCGAAGTGCATGTCCCAATGTATGTCGCTCATGTGTATGTGTGAAATATATGTATGGATACAATCGACCAAAAATATCGTAAAATAAAACCTTTCTATTTTTGATTCTCCGAAATTGGTGCTAAAGGGGTTTCAAAGGTGCAGAATCAACCATGGCGTCAAAAAATTATTTGAAAATTTGGTAAGACAGATATGCCCCCGACATTTTTCAGGGGTCACCATGTAGGCATTGTTTTGAGAGCTTATAGTTCTGTCATTTTGTTAATGATCATAACGATATTTTAAATTTTTGTTTACCATTTAGCAGATTTCAATTTGGCTATCTTCGATTTTTATATTTCTACAGATTTGACCTCGTGACCTATTTTTTGAACGGTGACCTTGACCCGCAGTGCAGTGAAATTTATAAATTCGTTTGATAGGATTCTTACATTTGGCAATTCTCTTTTATGTAAAATAATAAAAATATAACTTTCGCGCAAGATATACTACTTTTTACTTCTGAAACATGACACTAGGTGTCACTATGGAGCTGTGCCGTCGTAACCCACGGTACCCATAAGTCAACGCCATAGGATGTGTTAACCCTTGCACGTACAGGCGGGTTGTTGCAAACCCCCCCCAGCAGGTTTTTGAAGCATTGGAAACAAGCTTCTGAAGTAAGAGTCTTGAAATGTTGTATAGCCTCTGGGACATTCATTGTGCACATTTTGCGAGAAAAAAATCGTCCCTACCCTTTAAGGTCACGCAGTTATGACTCCAAGAGTGGAGGCAAGTTGGGATTCTTTGGGCGCCTGTACCCGTTTTCACTTGAATGCTCCAGTCTCTCACCGTTCTTTTGCAACATATGATCTGGCCCATAATATTTTCTCTCAACCTTCGAAAATTACTTTTATGAGGTTAGACTTTTTATGACCTTTTTGACATTCAGTGACCTTGATTTGACTTTGTGTGATCTCAGTGATAAATATGTGTCGAATGAAGCCTACAGATGCGTATTTCAATTCAGTATGTCTAAATGAGATGAACACCGAATTATTTGATTTGCGTCCGATACGGACTTGACCTTTTTCGACCTGTGACCTTATTTTTCCTTGAAAGCAATAACAGATGAAGAAGCAAAGTTGCTTGGCGTAAATCATGCATGATGGTTTATGAATAGTGAATTTGAGTAGTTGACTTGCATATTATATGGACTTGACCTTTTTCGAAAATTGACCTTATTTGACCTTGAAGGGGGTGTTAGCAATAACAGATGATGAAGCAGGCACATGTCGAAAATGATGCAAAATTTCTTACCAGTAGTCAATTTGCATGAAAAGGACACTGACCAAGACGGTTTTCTTCCAATACGGACTTGACTTTTTCGGCCTTTGAACTAATTTGACTTGAAGGGGGTGTAAGCAGTGACAGATGATTAGAAACTCATTAAATTGGCGTAAATGATTCAGAATGGCTTATGTCCATTTAAATGATGTGGGCACTTGAACTAGTTGCTTTCACTTCTAAGGAGTACCCACTTTTGAACTCTGAACCAGTCCCATGCAATGCAATGCACCACAAACAATCACCAATGATATGTTTTTAGTGCCTAAAACTTCTTCCTTATAAAAGAGCTAGAATAATGAGTACGCTGAGCAAAATTTACTTAGACATTACCATAGGGCAAGCTTAAACACGTTTGAAATGCCACAAGAGATTACCAAAGACTATAGAAGCCGAATTGAGGTCATAAAATGTTTTAGATGCAAGCTACGTCCGGGGGAACGCGGCACAAAGCCTCAAAAGCCAAAAATCTTCCTTAACCCTCACCCCACCTAGAAAAATGAAATCGATGGCCCCCTAAGATTTTTTTCGGAACAACAGACAAACAACGAGGGGCAGCACCACGGTTGTACCGCGTACCCCATTATTTTACCATCATTTCTGAGATTTATAACCCCGGGTCACCCTTGGTCGGGTCACCAGGCGAGATCAACCAAGGTCACCTCACTTTAACTTTTTGAGCTCTACCATAACTACATTTCTAAGACAATCGATTTTGAACTTTCCACACTTCATAACTCCTCCGGAGTCTACAAAATGTATTTTCGGGATTTTTTCGATTTGGTGACCTGAGGTCAGGTCACCAGGTAACCTCTTCCATGAAAAAGCATGGGAAAAGGTGTCTTATGAACTAAAAGTCACAAATTAATCGTAAATATTCAGATTGCTCAGAAAAGCGTTCTTGGACTCAGGGGAGATATTGCCCTTTGACCCATCTGAGATCATCAGAGGTCACCAGGGGTCAAAAACGATATATTGACGATAACTTTTGACCTAATTAAGCGAGAGCACTGAATTAAAGGTCATAATGTATGTCTCGTCACTGGTTTTCATTTGATATACAACAACGTCACTTTCTTACTTTTCGTGAACTCAGGTCATATTAAGTCACGAGGTACCCTCTGGAGGTTAAACCACTGGCGGGAGGCCATTATGTTCCGTATAGCAGAGAAAGTCCTGGTATCTCCTACCAAATGATTTTTTCCAGATCTCAATAGCTCTAATGGCGTGAGAGCTATGCTCAGGTATCTAAATGATTGCATATTTTACTGGAAATAAAATCCTTAAGTGACAAAACTTGATCTCTGGAGGTCAAAACATAGACCGGAGCGCTTAAACATGCCAAGTAAAACCGTACTGAATTCGCATGATCTTTTAATACACTCTGCAGCTTTGCGCTAACTTCCATATTTTCGGAGTTAGGGGCATTGATGACCCCCGGTGGGGCGAAGGTGGCGCCGGACCCCCGGTGGTGTGCGGGTTAGATGCTTCTGGAAATGGCATCATAGTTCGGTGGTTCAATGTGGCGGGGACAAATTTATTTTTAAAATATGTACTATGATCCAAACAACCATACATATTTACACTAGGTAAGTTCATTTCCAAAGGGACGATAATGTGAATTCAAAATAGGAGAGGGCAACCCCTTATTCCTATGTCTGTGGTAAAGTGATTCAATTCTAGCTTGGCTGCTTGATTTTGATTCTTCCAATGTTTTTATCTTAAAGTTGCAAGTCAATTGGAACATGAGTTATGCTAGCATAGCTCCACAGTGACACCTAGTGTTATATATATGAAGCTAAAAGTAGTATATGCATTTCGAAGGCCATTATTTTTATTATTTGATATGAAAGACTACTACCATATTTCAAAACGCTTTCAAGAGAATTTTTAATTTCACTGTACTACGGGTCAAGGTCACCTTTATAAAACTAGGTCATGAGGTCACTAACAGTTTTTTGTTTAAATTTCAAAATTGAAGATAGCCAAAATGTTGCCCATAAAATTTACATCCTACGACTACAAAATTTTTAGAAACCACTTGAAAACTTTTTGAGCTATAGGCATTCTAATCAATGCCTATATAATGACCTTCAAAAATTGCTGGAGGCTATTTCTCTCAAACCAAATTTCAAATAATTTTTGGGTGCCATGGGTGGATTCTACGCCCTTGCGAGTCCCCATTTACCAATTTTGGTGGAAATAAAAAATAGTAGGGATTTACGGTGGAATGACCCTGCTGTGGAAATAACACTTGATGGAATTGAGGACTCCTCAGTGTATAATAATTGGAAGTCCGATCCTGATCGCCTCATTGTGCTTGGAAACTTGGTCAGCGGACAGGCTGAGCAGAAAGTGAAGTGCATGTGCCTCTTTAACCCGAAACATATATTACAACAAATTTTGAGCAAATAATGTAGCAATGAAATTTTCCCTCTTTTGGAATTCAGGTCTCACTCTCTTTTTGCAAAAAGGACTTCAGAACCTGGAGCAACAGATGTGCCCTTAAACCCCCAGCACACTACCTTTGCAGGTCATATCATCGAGAAGCCCACAGAGAAGCTCCTTGGCCGACATGTTAAGTTCGATGTAGAACATTCTGTTCTTGGGATACAACTGCTGTTCTGGTCCGGAACACAGCCAACCAGACCGGTGATGTGACTTGCTCAGGGTTCTGCACGGACAAAGCCCTGAATGGGCACCGAACATCTCCCCTTTCGCCCCTTTTCCCAACATGAAGATGCGGTAAAAAAGAACACTGGACAAAATAGTGACAAAAATCCCCACCACCTCATGCCCTGCTGAGGTGAATCTCTGATCAGACAAAAGCGAGAACAAAACATTTCAGCCATACTGCTTATAATATGGCAGAACTGTGAGTCTGTTTGGCTCACAGTGGACAATTTCGTCGCGTCGAGGCGCGGGGGCTGAGGGTTTTTATCAGCAAACGTGACGGGGCGTTTGGATGGTGCTGCTCTTCCGACCGTTCGGTCAGGGACACAGTGCGCTGGGGTGCCGGGAACGACTGAGGTGAGCTCACTAGACGCCGAGGCGAGCGTCGCTGTGGCGTCGTCTCGATGACATGATCCTCGCGAAAACGACGTGCTGATCGTGAGAGTGATCAGTCAGCGAATAAGAGGGCGGTGACCGCGGGGAAAATGCCGACTGCGCCAGAATATGCGCCCATATGGCATGTTCACTTTCAGTATGTAGTCGCTATGATTGCCACGGGCCACGACTCCCACGCAATCCTACAGGTCCGTAATGGCGTCCTGGACCACGACATACGAGCCGACATTAATGGATGACAGCGTCTTGATGTGCTGATCGCAGCGCTCCTGACTTAACGTTGCAGCTAAATTCAGGCCTCACAGTCATCGGCAGCAGCATGCCACTCAGAAGAAAATTCGTGGAAGTGAGCACAATACCGCCAACCCTGCATACTGTCTGTTACCTACATTTGCAGCTACTAACACTACCAACACCTACCATACATCTGCATACTATACATCTGCACAATCAATGAATTTCGGGTACTTTTCGGTATTTTATCTCAGTGTTGTATAGTATTCTGTTTTTCAGAATTTTGAACGGTTATTTCGAATCTGACATAAAATAACCACTCGATGTCTTCCCATTGATGAGGGCGCTCTTGGGGGCGGTGGGTGTGAAGCATGGGGTGACATTGATAGTCAAAAACCATTTCCTCGTGGAATGCTGCCAAATCTTTTCCTTGCATGTGTGGTTTCAAAGGGAATCCCTGATTACCAAGAAAAGACAGTATTTACGTCTACTGAAGTAATACCGGCTGCTCTTGGATGAATGAATGTACCTTCCATTTGCGTTCGCCTGATCTGTGTCTATAGCTGTATCTGTGCTTTGTAACTCATGTGCGTTTGTGAGTGAGAGGGTGGGTAGGTACGTGTGCGCGATACATCGGCTGATCCGTGTTACATTCATTTTCAGACCTCAATGTTAACATTTTCTTTTATTTTCAGGACGAGAGGGAAATGAGCGCACCTGCACTTGGCAAGTAAGAACGTGTGGTGTAGAGTTATAATCAGCATTACTACCTTAAATGCTTGATAACTCATTTTAAGTTGACAATGTGTATACTGGCCTGTCCCCTCCAATCCTGGATGTAAAATGCACTCAGATTATATATTAGGGCACAGCCCTTCACCAGAATCAGGTAGTTCAAGCAGAAAATTCTCAGTCATAGTGTAGATATCGAATTGAACTTCATACAAATTCCTTTTGAATGAATTCTTAACTGGATATCATGACAATAATAATCTGGCTACCTCTAACGTAAGAGGTATGTCCGCAATGGAGGAAAACTAGACCAGTAGTTGGGTGATAGACTTTTCATTTATATCAGCCAAACCATAGGCGGACCCAGGATTGCTGATTGGGGGACACCTTCGGGGGGGCGCCATCCGGACCAGGGGGCGCCACTTTTGACCGGTAAAACCTATCAGGTGGGCGCAAAATCCTATCGGTGGGCGCAGATTTTCGCATCCTGGGGGAGCGACATTTCAGGGAGGCGCCATCGACCTTTCAGGGGGCGCCGTGACCATTTCAGGGGGCGCCGAGGATCGATCGGGGGCACGTGCCCCCTCTTGCCCTACTGGATCCACCTATGAGCTAAACATCATCCATTTTTGGATAATATCAAATTCGCTTAAATATTTTAATCGGTTATTTATATATTATTATTAATGTATTCTATTTTTGTTGCTGACTGCAGAAAAAAATGCTTTATTTATCAAGTTGTGTTTTATACATTTTGTCCAAGTTGTTGCAAGTTCGGTTTTTGGAGTCAGAGCCTCACTCAAGTCATCAGTTGACTTGTCACGGAGACCCCGAACCCACTATCCGAACGTGCAACTCCCGTGATGAAGGGTCAATTTAGAAACCAAAGTGTAACATCCCACAAAGCACAGGGACGGCCACCTCGCTCAGGTCACCATCTCACCGTCACTCGCCAGTCGACCTACGTCGGGTAAACAAAGAGCGCCGGGGCGTCCTAGGGGAACAGATCCCAAGCCTGTACAATGTGCGCATGCACTGCCACTGCATGTTCCTGAGCAGCGGGCAGGAGCCCAATGCTCTACCAACTTAGCTACCAGGCCGGCAATGACAATGACAACGGCGTACAATGACTGCAAACTTTCCCATTTATTTCAGCCTGATGCTGACTTTTATTAGATATGCTTCGCTGGAATTATTTGATTAATGTTGTACTTAGTGGTCAGGGTCAAATTATTCCTAAACTCAATCCATTGCATAAGATTAGTTACAGGGGCGCAGCCAGAGCTTTGGTATGGGGGCACACCAACTTTGAGGGGCACCCCGGGAAAAAGGGCACTTTTTTACGTAACCTAAAAAACTTACTATATCTTTGTTTGTTTCATTTTTTTGGGCATCTTTGGTGAACATCTATTCGTGCATTCCTCTGGTCAGAAGAGGGAAGAGGGATCGATTCGAGACACGTTGTTGAGTGTGGAAGCATGTTCAATATTTTGACATCTGTTCTCTATGCTTTGTTTCCGTACCGTTCCGTCCCTTCCTGGCATTGCATATGAGTTGCTGGATCACACTTGTTGTGCCGTTTGAGTTGCTGAATCACAGTTTTTGTGCCGTGTGGGTTGCTGGTGTGAGTTGCTGAATCACAGTTTTTGTGCCGTGTGAGTTGCTGAATCACGGTTTTTGTGCCGTGTGAGTTGCTGAATCACGGTTTTTGTGCCGTGTGGGTTGCTGGTATGAGTTGCTGAATCACAGTTTTTGTGCTGTGTGAGTTGCTGAATCACGGTTTTTTTGCCGTGTGGGTTGCTGGTATGAGTTGCTGAATCACAGTTTTTGTGCCGTGTGAGTTGCTGAATCGCGGTTTTTGTGCCGTGTGGGTTGCTGGTGTGAGTTGCTGAATCACAGTTGCTGTGCCGTGTGAGTTGCTGAATCACGGTGTTTGTGCCGTGTGGGTTGCTGGTGTGAGTTGCTGAATCACAGTTACTGTGCCGTGTGAGCTGCTGAATCGCGGTTTTTGTGTCGTGTGGGTTGCTGAATCACGGTTTTTGTGCTGTGTGGGTTGCTAGTATAAGTTGCTGAATCACGCTCGTGCCGTGTGAGTTGCTGAATCACGGTTGTTGTGCCGTGTGAGCTGCTAAATTGCGGTTTTTGTGTCTTGTGGGTTGCTGGTGTGAGTTGCTGAATCACAGTTGTCGTGTGGACAGCTGCAGCAAGGAGGAGCAGCAGAAGGAGCGCAGCAGCAAGAAGCGCCGCTCCATGTGCAGCCATTCCTGCGGCAAGTGGTCAGTGGACACGGAATCGTTGACGGAGGACATGCTGGAGGACGTGGGCCTCTCGCTGATGGAGGATACCAGCGGGCTTCCCACGCCCCCGACAGCCAGGCCGAGACGACGCCCGTGCTGGTGAGATGTTGACGAAATTGTCGGGAGACGACGTCCGTGCTGGTGAGATGTTGATGGTATTCTCGGGAGACGACGCCCGTGCTGGTGAGATGTTGATGGTATTCTCGGGAGACGACGCCCGTGCTGGTGAGATGTTGACGACATTGTCGGGAGACGACGCCCGTGCTGGTGAGATGTTGACGACATTGTCGGGAGACGACGCCCGTACTGGTGAGATGTTGACGACATTATCGGGGGACGACGCCCGTGCTGGTGAGATGTTGCCGACATTGTCGGAAGACGACGCCCGTGCTGGTGAGATGTTGACATTGTCGGGAGACGACGCCCGTGCTGGTGAGATGTTGACGACATTGCCGGGAGACGACGCACGTGCTGGTGAGATGTTGACGACATTGTCGGGAGACGACGCCCGTGCTGGTGAGATGTTGACGACATTGTCGGGAGACGACGCCCGTGCTGGTGAGATGTTGACGACATTGTCGGGAGACGACGCCCGTGCTGGTCAGGTGAGCTCTTCAGAGCGCCACCGCTGCGGCCTATCGCCTAAAATTGCTGTCTCGGCAGGTTAGAAGGACGGGTAGTGATCATTACCAGTGTCCATCGGGTCGCAATGCACTGGCCAGCTAAATGTAGGTGTCAGTTTTATGGTGCTTATACTGCGGTCTCTGATTGATTCACGGCCGGAGGACAGGGTAACGTGAGTGGAGCTTCCCGTGTTAAGATATATAAGCTTTCGTTTTGTAAAAGATTCGACGTGGCGACCCCGAGCATTTTTATTAAGGATTCGGGGTGGCGACCCCGAGCATTGGTGCTTCCACAACCCTCCGAATTACCATGTGCATCAACATCTCCCTGTAGGAGGAAAGGCAGGGGTAACTGTGCCACCAGTAGAACGAGTTTCGTACAGTGACGTCTCTTGCCGGAGCAAATATATGCAGCAAAGCGTGAGCCTTCTCTGACCTACAGAGATATCTGCTGCAACATTTTAAAGTGCTGAATGCAGAGTGATTCTTGCAGCTGGTACACCCTGGTGCACAGCTATTAGGGCACCTTCATGTGCTACCGGGTTGCGTTGCATGTCGTTGCGCAAAATAGTGTAGCCTTTGATCACAGATGATACCTCCGAAGATAGTTTAGTCTACTGGAGACAAACTGCTGCAGGGTGTAGTGATCCGATTGTGGGCTGTAGATCAGAAGCGTTTGCTCGAGTTCCCCCCCCCAACAGTTCCATTGTAAAAATGTACTCCTGGGGAAGGGGAGGAGCAAGTACCTTATGTATCAAAAACAATAGGAAGCTCCAGAGGCACGCAGAGAGGCGCCAGCGGAGTTACGATGCCAGTGCCCGCCCATGGCCTCAGGCTGTCTTCTCCTCGGGCTTTCTGCGCTGTTAGGGATGACGTTGCCGACAATGTACATTTGTCGGGGTGGTGCGAGCTGGGTGTTCCCGGAGTCGCCAGCAACTTGATACTGGAAGGACGAGGTCCAGCTATGACTGTTGTACCTTGTGGCGTCCAACGGTGTTGTGGTATTCAAAAGGTCGCTGTTGGTCAAGTCAATCAGGTCTGACTTTTAGAAAGTTTTGGAGTGGTGAGGCGAGGCGCATGCTTATTAGTTGCCAGGGTTTTTGCTGGCCTGTGTGCTCGAATCCAGGATTTGGAATAGATATTATGCACTTAGACTATATATTCGAGCACAGCCCTTCATCAGAACCAGGAAGGTAAACGATAGGTCGAATCACAAATTCTTATTCATAGTCAGAACTCGACCAGTGGGAGCCTTAACCTCCAGGATCCTATCTACCCGTCGCCGGAGCGCAAGTCAACCAGAAATAAAGAATCCAGCTTGTGTGGGCTTGAAGGGCTGAGGTTTGGAAAGGAAGGGATCAGTCAGCGTTGTCCCGCCCAGCCGTGCACCGCAGCCGCCGGATATGTGCATGCTCAAGACGAGCAGGAGCACTCACAACTGCCAGCCGCGGCGCCAGGTCGGGCCGTACATCGCAGACAGTGGACATGAGTAGTGTTTAGGAGTGGACAGAACGCTTAAGGTTGGAAAGAAATGGACAGATAGAGGCCTTTAAGGACGGGAGGGAACAGGGAACGGGGCGTTGGAAGGAGTTGAAAGTAGGAATGCTAAGAAAGAATGAGGATGGCAGTTTGGATTTCGCCCCCGCCCGAAGACTTGGGGTGGACCCATCCTACCGACTCGGGTTGTGGCTGCCGTCACGTAGCGTGTCCAATAACCACCTTCGCACGAATCCCGTGAGTCGACAGGACTGTGGAATGACGATGTCTTGGTTAGTGAGGCTTGGACGGGACTGTGGGGAGACGATGTCCGTGCTGGCGGGATGTGGACGGGACTGGGGGAGACGATATCCGTTCTGATGATATGACTGTGGGAATACTATGTCCTTGTTAGTGAGGCTTGGACGGGACTGTGGGGAGACGATGTCCTTGCTGGTGGGATGTGGACGGGACTGGGGGAGACGATATCTGTTCTGATGATATGACTGTGGGAATACTATGTCCTTGTTAGTGAGGCTTGGACGGGACTGTGGTGAGATGATGTCCGTGCTGGTGGGATGTGGACGGGACTGGGGGGAGACGATATCCGAGCTGATGATATTACTGTGGGAAGACTATGTCATTGCTAGTGAGGCTTGGACGGGACTGTGGTGAGACTACGTCCGTGCTGGTGGGATGTGAACCGGACTGTGGAGAGACGATGTTCGTGCTGATGATATGACTGCGGGGAGACGTTGTCCGTGCTTATGATATGTGGAGATGCCTGTGGGGAGACGATGTCCGTACTGATGAGATGACTGTGGAAGGGCGATGTCTGTACTGGTGAGATGACTGTGGGAAGACGTTGTCCTTACTGATGAGATGACTGTGGGAGGACGATGTCCGTACTGGTGAGATGGCTGTGGGAAGACTATGTCCGTGGTGGTGAGATGGCTGTAGGAAGACTATGTCCGTGGTGATGAAATGGCTGTAGGAAGACTATGTCCGTGGTGGTGAGATGGCTGTAGGAAGACTATGTCCGTGGTGGTGAGATGGCTGTAGGAAGACTATGTCCGTGGTGGTGAGATGGCTGTAGGAAGACTATGTCCGTGGTGGTGAGATGGCTGTAGGAAGACTATGTCCGTGGTGGTGAGATGACTGTAGGAAGACTATGTCCGTGGTGGTGAGATGGCTTTAGGAAGACTATGTCCGTGGTGGTGAGATGGCTGTAGGAAGACTATGTCCGTGGTGGTGAGATGGCTGTAGGAAGACTATGTCCGTGGTGGTGAGATGGCTGTAGGAAGACTATGTCCGTGGTGGTGAGATGGCTGTAGGAAGACTATGTCCGTGGTGGTGAGATGGCTGTAGGAAGACTATGTCCGTGGTGGTGAGATGGCTGTAGGAAGACTATGTCCGTGGTGGTGAGATGGCTGTGGAGACGTTGTCCTTACTGATGAGATGACTGTGGAGGACGATGTCCGTACTGGTGAATGGCTGGGGAAGATTATGTCCGTGGTGGTGAGAGCTGTAGGAAGACTATGTCCGTGGTGGTGAGATGGCTGTAGGAAGACTATGTCCGTGGTGGTGAGATGGCTGTAGGAAGACTATGTCCGTGGTGGTGAGATGGCTGTGGGAAGATTATGTCCATGAACATCGTTGTTCCACGCTTTCGTACTGGAATGGGCCAATTACATAAATATAAAGGACTTCTTCACTAGTGGAAATGAAAAATGGTCGGAGCTTTCGGCTACGTTTTATCAGCCTTCATCAGCAAGCGGTGGGACCGAGAGTGGACATCGGAAGACTTTCGGAAGTCTTCCGATGTCCACCGCGATCCGACCGCTTGCTGACGAAGGCTGACAAAATATAGCCGAAAGCTTCGACTGTTTTTCATTTTCACTAGCAGAGAAGTCCTTTATATTTATGTAATTCATTCACATCCACTTATCATGTCATTTCGGGAATGAGCCAACGTAGGTTCAGCTCCAGGGGGCCACCCTCTATAATGAGCTGCCTGAGGAGCTGAGTGTTTTACCGGTTCCGCTTTTTCGTCGTGCCCTTAAAAGCTATATAATGGCAGAGCGGGATCAGGTGCGCTGAGCGAGTGGTGTTTGTGTGGTATGCTTTGTCTTTTAACGGTGTTTTTATTTAGCCCTGTTCACATGATTTTAATGTCGTTTGTGTGTCTCCTTCTTACCATTCCAACTGATGTGGGATCGTAATAGCCATCGATGACCGTGGAAGACTGAATAAAGTCTTGTCTTTGTCTTTGTCCATGCTGGTCAGGTGACTGTGGGAAGATGATATCCGTACTGGTGAGATGACTGTGTAAAGACGATGTCCGTGGTGGCGAGATGATTGTGGGAAGACCATGTCCGTGCTGGTGAGATGACTGTGGGGTGTGGGAAGCGATGTCCGTGGTGGTGAGATGACTGTGGGAAGCGATGTCTGTACTGGTGAGATGACTGTGGGAAGACGATGTCTGTACTGGTGAGATGACTGTGGGAAGACGTTGTCCTTACTGATGGATGCTGTGGAAAGACGATGTCCGTACTGATGAGATGACTGTGGAAAGACGTTGTCCGTACTGGTGAGATGGCTGTGGGAAGGCTACGTCCGTACTGGTCAGGTGACTGGGAAGATGATGTCCGTACTGGTGAGATGACTGTGTAAAGACGATGTCCGTGGTGGCGAGATGATTGTGGGAAGATATGTCCGTGCTGGTGAGATGACTGGGGAAGACGATGTCCATTAGCCTGAGTTGAGAAATTTGAAAGGCATTTTTCGAAAAATGCCAGCCCCAGGTTTTGTGCCTTCTTGGGATGTACTTTAAGGATATTCATCAAAAATTTTTTTTTAAAGTTTGGCTTTGCAAAAATGGACCTTAAAATAACATATTTTCACATTTTTCACGCGTCCTTTGTCTATGGATAAGGCTATTTATCCCGGATAAAAATGTGATCAAAACTACTTAACTAGCGATCCTGAATGTTTTTAATTGCTTCTAGATAAAAACGGAATGCATTTTCAGTGCTATTTTTAATTGCACTGTCACTTAAATTGCTCTTCTTATGTCCTATACATCCATGCAATTAGTCCCATTCCTAATGCCGCACTTAAAACATTGGCCCTACGTTTGGATAAAACCTATGGGGCAGGGATTGATACAATTTCTTTGTGTTAGAAAATGTCTGGTGCTAGGACTCGCCACAAGTCTCAGAGCAGATTGGCTAACTATGTAGGAAGTGGCAAGGACCTTCTTCCAAGCGAACTGCCTACCGTGAGGACCAGGGATGCGGAGCCGAGAAAACTTTGGACGGCTCCGGCTCCGGTCCGGGTTGATGATTTCGGCTCCGGCTCCGGCTCCGTGTTCAAGTGTCCTAACGGCTTCGGCTCCGGGCAAAGTAGTCGGCTCCGACCGACTCCGGCTCCGGCTCCGGCAATGTACCTATATCCAAAATGTGATCGAGACGTTCTCAAGGGGGTGAAAGTTCATCAGATACAAAGTGATTATGTATTTGTACGAATGAAAAATGGCGACTGGATGAACGAACGCTCTTGACCAGATGCCAAAGGCCAGTGAACCTCAAAACTGGACCAACCTACACTGCAGTGTATTCGTATAGCAAACTGCACTGCACTGTTATGGCAAACAGAAATATGGGTCAGACATGCCCGCAAACCCACATAAAATATTAAAGATACAACGATCAAGTAAAGCAAAGAAAAATTTCGATGAGCTAACAGTGTTCAACATCGGAAAACACATCAGATAGGCTGATGGCATAATTCCTTTTCGAGAAAAATCAAAACCAACCACCCTACTGCCCAGGGCCCAGCAGCTGGTTCGCTCACAACACCATCCAATCGTGGTTGGAGCGGAGCAGCAACATTGCCTCCAATATGTCTGCTCTTAGTCTGGACCTGAGATCAGTAAGCAGTAGCTTCATCGCGGAGAACAACCTCTCCACGGACACCTGAGTAACAAGTAGCGCGGCCATTACCAGGCGCTGGATATCTATCTAGATGTCCCATACATTCGCCCCCTTTAGGCGACCCAGGTTTTTGAAGTTGGCTAGTGCCGCATCGAGTGACGAGGATGCTGTTTTCTGCGCCTTTTGCCCTCGGTTCTCGACAGACCTAGTATAAACTACTTCTCCGAGTACATGATAGCTCTCCTGGGGGGAGGGGGGGTGGGAGCAAAGATTTTATTGCTCGACAGACCTAAGTAAACACCTTTTTCAAAAAATTTATTCTGCCTTTGGGGGCCAAAAGATAGTCTGCCCCCTTCCAGGGCTTTGGAGGGAGCTATGGCCGAAATAGCCTCGCCTCTGCGTCTGCCAACAGGGGCGGATGCAGGCCGACGGTATGGGGTAAATCGTGAAAAACATGTGGTTTTTTTTAAGAAAATCGGCAAAAATCGTCAAAAATTGGGTGGTTTGGGGGCAAAAGCCTTTTTTGCCCTCCATGGATCTGCCAGTGTCCGCTAATGCTTTCATTTGTTTCCAATTTCTGCCCATGATAAATGGCCGGAGTGCATTACCTGCCCGAGAGTGAGACCGTCTACGGAACACCCTAGTTGCAATATTTCACTAATCTCGATATACAGAACATATTGAGAAAATGTGATATTTCAGGTGAATAAATGTTTCCATGCAACATCTCCCGAGGTAAAATGCAACCATTTCACGTTTGATTTTTGGTAATTTTAGAGCTCTTTGGGAGCCGGAGCCGGACCCTTTCTGACGGCTCCAGCTCCGGCTCCGGCTCCGATCAAAAGTGTTTCGGCGGCTCCGGCTCCGGCTCCGGGCAGAATGGTCGGCTCCGACCGGCTCCGGCTCCGGCTCCGGGCAGAATGGTCGGCTCTGACCGGCTCCGGCTCCGGCTCCGCATCCCTGGTGAGGGCTATCATCAGACAAGACATTAAGTTCCAGGATGATAAGTTGGTGACAGAGGAGACAGCGAAGGTGGACACCTGGATAGTTCACAGATCTCCGGGGAGCCAGATAAGGAAGAGCGTGTTGGGCAGACAAAGAAAAAGGCCGGAAAGGACGCTGGTGAAAGGAGAATAGACCATCAAAGAGCCAAAGAGACAGCTAAGACAGGAGGAGTCATTGAGCAAATGGATGTTTCCGATAGTAACGTGAACAACAACGATGCTGAAATGGTAAATCTGGAGGCTGCAGCCACGTGCGGTAGAGCAGTGGCTGGTCTAGAAAAGAGAAATACCGTGGATATATCTGGACTGGCTCTAACATCTCTACGCTACCGAGCTCAAACAGGGAAGCAGCAGCTGTCGCTACTGCCTACGTGGGTGACCTGATAAAGAGTGGTCACCTTCCCGCTGACGCTTCGTTTCTGGCTGTGGACCCGCCCAAAGTGCAACGAGCCAGGGATAGGGTTCTAAAGGATGCCAGTTCCAGAGGCGAGAGAAGATCACATGATGAAGACATCATCAGAATCATGTTTAATATCCGACAGGATCCCACCAAGGTCAGATACTTTGACGAAGAGACGCAAAAGTTCTTTCCACGGGTACAAATCGAAGAGCACTACACAGTGACAGACAGCGAGGGACGATACCTTACTCATCTCACCAAACCAGGGAAGAGGGACATCGCAGATGGTGAAGATGAACCGTCCGGATATATTGACAGACCTGAGGAATGCGTGCCTGCAGAGGAGCTAAAGAAGAAGCCAGCTGAAGTCGTCGAAGCCCCGCTAGTCGAGTGGATGATGTCACACGGCATTGACGAGACGCTGCAAATGATTTCCGGTGACTCAACGAACACCAACACAGGATATAAGGGAGGAATCATCGCCTGGGTTGAGAGAAAAACTTGGTAGAAAACTTCACTGGATCATCTGCCAGATCCACTCAAACAAGCTCGGCTTCCGGAGTCTTGTGGAAAAGTCGGAAGGTCCAACCACCAGCAAGGACAGTTTTTCGGATCCTCTCGGTCAGCTGCTGAAAAATACACCTGGTATGAGGACAAACCCAAGCTTCCCAGCCATCTCAGTGGGGCCTGACCTGATCCCCCTCTCACCCGACATCGTGAACTCCCTGTCAGGTGATGCCAACGTGGTGTTTCGAAGATATCAAGCAGTGAGGATTAGTGAGCTGCCACGAGACTTGGAGCTCCGCAAAACCGGTAAGAGTGCGTCCACAGTCGATGGCTCAACACCCGAAGCGCCTTCCTGGAGCTCTGGACAGAAGAGCAGGGGCTACAGGGAGAACTCTGCAAGAACCTGGAGAGCATCATAACCTACCTGGCGTCCGTGTACTTTCCCATGTTCTTCTTGGTCAAGGTGAAACACAGCTTCCTAGAGGGACCCAGGTACGTGCTGAAAGAACTGAGGCTGTTTAGACTTCAGTCATCGCAAGCGCAGAAGATGCTGCTTCCCAGTCTGCGCCGCTCTTCGTGGAACGCGCATAGCGAGGCAGTCCTACTCACCATGATGAGCAGCGAAAATGGAGCAGAGAGGAGGTTCACAGTGAGGCAGATTTTAAAGCTGCGAGGAAAGAGGGATGAGGGTGACATGTGACCACGAGCTCGAAAGCACCCCGAACGGCATCTTCAGGCAGATAAGTTGGATAATCTGATCAGCTGGAGTGGAGCACATGAGCCGATCATGACATGCAGGATGAGCCGAGAGGAGCTGCTGCAGCTGGAGGAGGCGCCCCGGGCGCCACCGAACGCTTGCGTTCACACTCAGGGTGTGGAGCGTGCAGTGAAGGAGATGACGGAGGCTGCGAGCTCTGTGTCTGGGTTCAGCAGAAGGGATGGCTTTATGAGGGCCAGAGCTGAGAACAGGGAGATTATTCCCATTCTGTCCTCAAATAGAGATCTATCTAACCTTGTGGGATATGAGTAGGATCTGGACATGATATTCCGTCTTCCCAGATGTTCTGATGCACGGGATCTATGTGCAATTACTGGCTGACTGACTAATGTACGGTATCAATGTAAGCATGCTTTGGAGTACACGTTTGAGCTATAGATGGTTGTATTGAAAACAAATTTTGTTTGATTTTTCGCGGTGTGCGTTTGATATGCCTCATAACGCAGTCTCTGATTCTTAAAATATCATGTTTTCAGGCTTATACTCGCAAACTTAAAAACTAAGTATTATCAATACCAGAAATTGGCTGGAATAAACATCGAAATTATATGAATGTCTTTCGAATTGTTTTTTATCTAAGCATAGGACTTACCTACGTATCAAGTGAAAAACTACTAACAGTATAATATAGTAGGTAAAACTTTGCAAGAATGTATCCAATGCAAAGTAACAAGAATTCCAGCACCAATAGAGTCGAGAACGCATTTTAGATACATTCCACTTTTATCTTGAGCAACGAAAAGCACTCAGAAGCCCTAAATAAGCATATTGAATCGTATTTTTATCCAGGATAAATATGCCAATACATAGTCAAAATATGTGAAAAATGCGAAAATATGAAATCTTATAGGACCATTTTTGCAAAGCTAAACATAGAAAAATATAATTTTTTAGTTATATCCTGAAAGTACATCCCAAGGGGCACCAAACCTAGGGCTGACATTTTTCGAAAAATGCCTTTCAAATTTCTCGACTCAGGCTAATGTCCATGCTAGTGAGTTGGCTGTGGGAAGACGATGTCTGTACTGGTGAGATGACTGTGGGAAGACGTTGTCTTTACGGGTGAGATGACTGTGGGAAGACGATGTCCGTACTGGTGAGATGGCTGTGGAAAGACGATATCCGTACTGGTGAGATGGCTGTGGGAAGACGACGTCCGTGCTGGTGAGATGACTGTGGGAAGACGATGTCCGTACTGGTGAGATGACTGTGGAAAGACGATATCCGTACTGGTGAGAGGACTGTGGGGAAGACGTTGTCCGTACTGGTGAGATGATTGTGGGAACTCATAAATATGTTCTCAGTTGTAAAGAGCTGGGATGTGTTTACTTGAGGTTGTATTGAGGTTCACTCGAGCTACTGATTTAGAATTTGTGGACGATTGCAATGACTGTTCTTTCATCTTAGACCGCTGTAGGTAGTCTTCATAACGGATATTTTGTTACAAATTAAGTTTATTGGTCTTTGAATCTGCTGAACACAACAAAACGACAACTTGTATGAGATTGAGGACAGCCATCCTGCTCGGAGTCGCCCTGCAGTGTCCGCATTGTTTAAGCCTACTCGTACACGCAAGTGGTGGACGGCGCTCTATTCCACCTTTCTGAGTCACCCACCGGTCTCTACTCTGCTCCCCAGAAGGCGGCCTCCAGCCGTCCATTGTTGGACCCCTACTCTATGGCCACCGACGGCTACGTCCCCGAGGGCTTTCTGGTGTACAAACGGCGCAAAATGGCTGCAGGAGAATTCTTCGGTAAGAATATACAGTAGTATATCACAATAGTTACTTCAGCTGTAGCTGGGTTAACATCTTTTTCATTAAGACTAAATGTATTAGAGAGCGTGTCTGTCTGTTGGCAGATATGGGTACCGTTTTCCATTGTTGAGTTTTCCTCCGTTGCGTTGTTTGACGATGGCGTGTAGATGTCAATCTAGGCACTGAGACAGCGCTGGTTGGTTGTTGCGACCCTTCCGCTCACTGTCCCAGATCTCAGACAGTGTGACATTATGCCGGTGTGTCTTTTTCGCAGGCAAGTAGATCTGATGTAAATAATGATACTGGGTCCATACTTTTTATGAGGAAATGTCTGAAAATTTTATATAAACGGCTCGCACGAGCACTACCACCATGCGCCTGTTTGGTATGGTGACTCCTCGACGGAGAGTCGGGGTTGGGCCTCCCGCCTCTCCACCAGCTGTAGCCTACGGAGGCCCCCAACTCTCCACCTGTTGTAGTTCACGTAGACCCCCAACTCTGTACCAGCTCTAGTCCACGGAGGGCACTTCCTTTTTGTTTTAGCTCACAACAGTTTTTTTATGGAAAAAAGGAACGCCAGCTATCTTTTTTGACACAATGTTTTTTGTTTGCTTCTGCAATGAAATGGATATCACTAAAATCTGAACTTTCTAATGTTGAAGACATTAGTGCACCTTATCGATAAATTGATTACTTGTGATTAATGGCTTAGTGGATGGCACCCTTGTCTTCTAAGCCACTGGTCCCGGGTTCAAGTCCCGGCGGAGCCTCTGAATAAGTCGATCTGACCCCCAAAATCCCTTCCAACAGGGTGAGAGTTGGCGACGCCGTATGACCCTGGCAGTTGGTGCGTCGTTAAACCCCAACAATTATTATTACTTGTGATTAACAAGTGCACTGGAGGGGGCCTCGGAGGACCCCCACCTATTTTTTCAAGGTGGCCGGAGAACCGCTAGTAGCCGGAAAACTGTACCTGGCCACATTTGAGAGAATTCAACAGCACGTGGATTGTTGAAACATTTTTTTTTAAATCAGCCGAGGAATGTTTGACTCAGGCTTTCAAAGTCAGATCTGCATTTTGAGACCACCACGATTGCGCGTTCGGACCAGTTTGCTTCGTTGGAGTCCGAGTAGTGACGTCATAACGACATACGAACTGGATGATATTTCAAGATGACCTCACATGAAGGTCAAGGTCATATCGGCACTTTCAAGGTCATTGGACCCAGTGCTTCTGGGCACATGATGTTACCCAGTCCAACGTATATTATGCTATGATGTCATAGCTAAGGTAATAAGCTAAGGCTATCGCTCTCGCCCCCCCCCTCTCCCTCTCTCTCTCCTCTCTCTCTCCTCCCTCTTTTCTCTCTTCTCTTTCTCTCTTTCTCTCCTTCTCTCTCTCTCTCTCTCTCTCTCTCTCTCTCTCTCTCTCTCTCTCTCTCTCTCTCTCTCTCCCTCTCTCTCTCTGTCTCTCTCTCTCTGTCTCTCTCTCTCTCTCTCTCTCTCTCTCTCTCTCTCTCTCTCTCTCTCTCTCTCTCTCCATAGTGTAGACGGATCTCCGTTTCACTGATGTAGACCTTATCACATTAAAATGTTTACTTCGAGACTAAATCTGATTTTTGTTTGTAATTTTTTCCTTTCTTTCGCTTCACAAGAAGGTTCCGGAGGCTGTTTCCTGGCTTAGTTCATATTTGTGCACATGGTTTTACAAGTGGGATGATTTGTTCGGTTGTTCTTTTCTTATATGGAAGTATTATGAATGGTTTCCCTCTCACATCCTTCTGTCTTTGAAACGGGACACAGTTTGAACTGAGATGGAGTCGAAATTCTTGCATACCGAAAAGACTAAAGAAAGATAGAGATCAAAGAGGCAATATTTATAGCTAAAACGGAACCACGCCTCCTACTAAATACAAAACCAGTCTCCCTACGCCAGATATATAGGTAGACGGCGTCGGTGATTGATGGGAGTTCGCGCCGATTGTCAAGATCCAGACTCCAATTCAATCGACTCCGGCTCGGACTTCTCTCCCGTCTGAAAGTGGGGTGTAACTGACATGACTGAAGTAGTGAAGTATCTCCACGGAGGCCCAGGGACGCAAAGTCCCCCCCCGCCCGGTTGACAATGAAACATTTTCGCCAAGAGATCAGTGTCACTACCGCCGGGATGAACCCATGAACACGCACAGAGTACCAGCTTGAAAACCTGTATTCTTGCCACTTGCCATAAAGGAAGCTAGGACAATGACCTATAGATGCTTTAGGACACAAGGAACCAGAGCACTAGCTGTTGTTGACCTTAGGCGAGATGTACTCATGTGGTTTCTGAAATAACATGACGAGCATGCTCTTACACCACTAGCATGGACTTTTACGACAAATAACCGTTCATGCGCACATGCAATAATCACACAACCAAGCTGCATGCTTCAGTGCGAAGAATCATAGCGTGAACATGTACAAAGCAGACAACTCAAACAAGCTATGTGCAGCAGTAACAAACTCAATGCTTTTAGTTGAAACCCACCAAAAGTGTTTCCACATGCCCGGCAGGTGTGCGGTGCATTACTCAGTAACTTGCAAAATCCATGCTCGTTAGGTCTTGACTGGCATTCGGCTAACATGCATTAACAAACAAATCTCTTCTGGCATCCATGCTACATTCCCTTAACTTCTTGCATTACCTGTAAAGGAGACACAACATGAGCGGTTTCGACAATCAGACTCAGCGAGTAAAACATGGGAAATTATCAATTTTAAGTTGACAAAAAAAAATCTGACCAGAAACAAAGGGCGACAGCGGTATAAAGATATAGAAGCTCACAAACATCATACCTTTACGTCACGGCAGGTGAAAGCTACACCCAGAAAAGATAGGGCACTTGAGTACTATTCCAAATATAGTTATAAGACGTTCAGAATATTTCATTTATCAAATTAACAACCTTCTAACTTCATATCACGCTCCGGTTGCTGCAAACAGGCACTTTAATATCTTTCAAGTCCAGGTCCGTCTCGCAAAGCGTATCGCCTGGAAATGAGAACTGAGGTCATCACATGACCGGCGCCGGCAAACCAACAGATCAGGTCTAAAACAAGACTAGAGAGGTACATTTGAGAGGAAAAGCGACAATTTAACAATAGCTTTTATATCATGATAATAACTAATCACTGATATCACTGCCTTAAAGTCAAATGACAAAAATACAAAAGTGACCGGGAACCGGCCACTCGGCGCTGCCATCTGTGGCTGGGTCAGAGCACCAGGCTGACATCGTCGGTGCGCCACTGCCACAACACGCAGACTACGGAGCGGTGAAGCGCGGCCATCTGTGGCTGGGTCAGAGCGCTAGGCTGACATCGTCGGTGCGCCACTGCCACAACACGCAGACTACGGAGCGGCGAGGCGCGGCCATCTGTGGCTGGGTCAGAGCACCAGGCTGACATCGTCGGTGCGCCACTGCCACAACACGCAGACTACGGAGCGGCGAGGCGCGGCCATCTGTGGCTGGGTCAGAGCACCAGGCTGACATCGTCGGTGCGCCACTGCCACAACACGCAGACTACGGAGCGGCGAGGTGCGGCCATCTGTGGCTGGGTCAGAGCACCAGGCTGACATCGTCGGTGCGCCACTGCCACAACACGCAGACTACGGAGCGGCGAGGCGCGGCCATCTGTGGCTGGGTCAGAGCACCAGGCTGACATCGTCGGTGCGCCACTGCCACAACACGCAGACTACGGAGCGATGAGGCGCGGCCATCTGTGGCTGGGTCAGAGCACCAGGCTGACATCGTCGGTGCGCCACTGCCACAACACGCAGACTACGGAGCGGCGAGGCGCGGCCATCTGTGGCTGGGTCAGAGCACCAGGCTGACATCGTCGGTGCGCCACTGCCACAACACGCAGACTACGGAGCGGCGAGGCGCGGCCATCTGTGGCTGGGTCAGAGCACTAGGCTGACATCGTCGGTGCGCCACTGCCACAACACGCAGACTACGGAGCGGTGAGGCGCGGCCATCTGTGGCTGGGTCAGAGCGCTAGGCTGACATCGTCGGTGCGCCACTGCCACAACACGCAGACTACGGGCGGCAGGCGCGGCCATCTGTGGCTGGGTCAGAGCACCAGGCGACATCGTCGGTGCGCCACTGCCACAACACGCAGACTACGGAGCGGCAGGCGCGGCCATCTGTGGCTGGGTCAGAGCACCAGGCTGACATCGTCGGCGCCGCTGCCACAACACGCAGACTACGGAGCGGTGAAGCGCGGCCATCGGCGGGTCAGAGCACTAGGCACATCGTCGCGCCGCTCCACAACACGCGACTACGGAGCGGCGAGGCGCTGCTACCGTACGGCCGCGTCAGAAAACACCGCAGACGAGCCGTCTGCATATACACAGTTTGAAACCATAGCACTTCAGCATCACTGTATAACCTATACATTGACTAGTGCCGTATCTTCCGAAAACAGCTCGACCAAAAAACACTCATTTACCAGCATCGTTTGGCAATCGATAATACCCGGCACATCCCTGGAGCTTTAAATGCATTTAGCGCGAATATAAATGGAAAGTTTGGGAGATGCTGAATCATGAGATCGGTATCCGAGCTATTATTGTTGTGTTCATTGCTGTCGCTCTATTATCATAGTTAATTTCAGGCGAATCACGGTGTTTTTTCCAGTAACTTTAAATCGATTTATTTTTTAATGCACTTTTAAGGCATGCAAATGCTCGCTGTTAACAGTATTACGATAGGCAATAACCGCACATGAGATATGCTCGTCAAGTTTCAGCTCAACATGCATGCAATATTTATATATTTATGATGTATTTTAACACGTGCAGTGGAGGGGCTCTAAAGTTCTCCCCTCGCCTATTTTTCCGTGGTGGCCGGTGGACCGTTCGCAGCCAGAAAATGTTACTTGGCTCCAATTGAGAGAATTTGCGAGCGTGTCGACTACTGAAATAATATATAAAATCGTTGAATTTTTTTCAACTTATATGCTTTCAAAGTCAGACCTATATTTTGAGACCGTCGCAATCGCGCAGTCACACCAGTTTGCCTACACTGTAGACCGAGTGGTGACGTAATAACGTCACATAATCGGGATTACATGTCAAAATAACCTCAAATAAAGTTCACAGGTCAATGTCATCGACCCCAGTGTTCCGGTCAGATGACATTATTCATTATCACATATGTTAAGCTATGACGTCATTGTTAAGGCTACTTGGTGTTAATGCGAAGATCACGGGTCAAGGTAAAAAGTTCAAGGTTAAACCCTCCTACCCGGCAGAAAAGGTCTAAAGTTTTGACCCAAGTGATCAGAATCATAGTTAGTACCAGTTTAGTATAGTATACAGAATATGCCAAAATAATACTAGTTTAGTACATTGATATAAGGTAAACACAAACGGCTGCAGCGGTGACTGTGATTTGTTGTACCCAAAACAGGATGGAGAGTAGTGCATCACATATGCTATTGAATTATTTTTCGTGTTGTTTGTCATGTCGGTATTGAGCGAGGTGCGATGTCGGCCAGTAGCGTACGCACCAGGAAATAATACGACACGTAGCGGGCAAAGCGGATCCAGGGTCGCAGATCGGAGGGCATGTTACGGGGAGGCGCCATCCAGATCAAGGGCGGCACTTTCCGACAAAACCTATCATGATGCAAATTCTATAGCGGCGCCCGATTCTCATCGGGGGGGGGTGCGGTGACATTTCAGGGCACCATCGACCCCACAGACACCGCCATGAACATTTGAGAACGCCAGGGTTGATTCATTGTCCCTTTTATTAGGACAGGGGCGGATCTAGGCCTACGTTTGGGAAGGCAATCTCAGGAAACATTGCGAACATGGTGTCGTTTCGATGACAATCGGCGAAATGGGTACAATCAGCCACTTTGGGGACCATGGCAGGGACGGATGCAGAATTTCTCAAGAGGCTCGGTTTTCCATTGTAGGGGCCCCGCTCGTGGTTTCATTTTCATAAATTGGGCGTTAAAAGTGAATAAATCATCAGGGTGGTGTGTATTTAAACGTACTTATTAAATAAAGTTTGATACTTTGGGGGCTCCAGGCCAGCTATTGGGACCGAGACCAGTATCCGTGGCGTTTGGGCTCCTTGAATTTACCAAAACGCCCACGAACATAAAGTGAGCCCCTGCTCAAGGCGGATCCAGAATTGCCAATCAGGAGGGGCGCCATCCGTTCCGGGGGCACCATTTTGAACGGTAGAATCTATCAGGTGGGCGGAAAATCTATCGGTAGGCGCCGATTTCGCATCCTGGTGGGGATAGGAAGCGACATTTTAGGGGCACCATCGACCCTCAGGGGGCGCCGTGACCATTTCAGGGGCGCCGAGGGTCGATCGGGGGACGTTTCCCTCTTGTCCCCCGGATCCGCCTATGCCCGCGGAGGGCCTTTTGTCGTGCTCAAGGCCAGGCTAACGGTACGCGGTCGCCCTCACACCTACCATCCCCTAGATCCGCCCCGGAACAGACGTATTTACTCTGGATCCGCCTTGCACTAGGCAAAAGCATCCTAGACTAAAACATGAAGGGCCAAAGTTCATGAATTCAACAATACATGTTTTGCACATGGACTTATGAAAAGTGCCCTAGATCGAACCCACGCCAAAAAAACCAAAACAGGACGGTTTTCACCGTCACCTCGGTAATGTCACGGCTGGCGGTTTACCCGGAAAAAAAAAAATGTCCGGCGTCCATTGACGCTTTTGTAAACCTGCGCGTGGTTTAAGATCTCCCCGTGGCCAGATGCAAGCTTAACATGTCCCTAGGACTAGTCGAAAATGCCAGCCGTTTAGTAGGAACGAGCCCCCGCCTCCTACCCGCTCAAGGGCGGCTATATTGTCAGTTATATTGTGCGTTATTGGGAATATTTCATTTTGTTACGGCATTGGTCAGTAATCTTGAATGACCTTGACCTCAAACGTTCTGATAACATTGTGTGGTATCTTACATTTATGACCTTAGCCCGCTTTTTGTGTATTCCTGGCTTTTTCCGCATAATCACGGTATTTACCAACAGGTCTCCAGCACGGCCCAGATTTGACCTTTACGACTTCGTTTGATCTTGAGATGTTGGCCTGGGTCAATGAAACTTTGCTGTAATGCAGATTATCATCGCCCCCAAACACCCCAAAACTGGCGTTTTTCTAACCATCTTGGATTTTGACATCTCGGGCGAGGGGGACACTAAGACCCCCCGCACGGCGCGTTGACGCCAGACCCATCCTGCGCGTGTTAAACGCGGGATCCCCGAATATCCCTGGATTTCACTTTTACTATCCGGAAATACCTGGATTACAACGTGATGGTGGGATTGACTTACTCAGTAAGCAGTATGTGATAGTTTTTGTTTGAATAACTACGGATAGCGAATAACTACGTTTTAAAAATTGGTTTTTGTGCATGCCCAGGGGGAAATAAAAGTTGATTTGCGCCGAGAAACCACGGCCTAAAATTTGAAACCTCCGGCCATATGCGTAAGTTTTCCAACCCAGAATACATAACGTAAAGCTAAGGACAGAGCAGAGCGACGGCATCATCATCAAAACATTCAGGGCGAATCTGTCGAAGTCCTCTACGCATAGTGATGCAGCGGGCCTAAAAAGGGGACGAAAATGCCAAAAATGACTTTCTATAATTGATATCAAATGTATGCGATGCGTTTGAGAATTGTTTGGAACCCGGAAAACCATAATTATTTTCTTCCTCTAGCGTACCACATTGGTTTCACAGGAGCTGAAACATGAAACTTATTCTGCTGATCTAAATACGGGTATCTGGCGAGAAATAATAGCGTGATCTAAAACGTTAATAACATGTATTACTAACACTTCCACACGATTGAGGTGGGTTTCAAAGTGTTGTCGTGATGAGTATGAAGCGATTATAAACTATGGAAGGAGATGGGAAGGATGAGGAAAGGTGAGGATAAAGAGGATGGGATTCTACCTGGAGGGGTCGCTGCAGCCACAGGCGCATGCGCTCACAGCCTCCAGGTAGAGTAAGGATAAGGATGAGTATTAGGCACCGGTTAAAAAACACACACAGACACAATTGCACACGCACTTCGAACATTTAAACTAAAATAATATGAGGGTGAAAATGTTTGATTCTTCGGCTTCGTATTCATTTTTTTCGATCTGATACATTTCGTTGTTTCTGCTCCATCTTGTCTGTGACAGTATGAATTTCCATGCTTCACTGCTGTTCAGTTGTTGCGTTTTTCTTTAATCTTCAGTACTGATGTTTACTACTTTCTCAAAACTTGTTTTTTCTTGTCAAAATTAGGCATCCTGAAATATTTCAATATTCCTGCCGTGGAAGGTTTTTCTTGAAGGAGCTCACAAAAACACGTGAAACACAACGAAACATCAAGGGCGAAGATAAACGACGAAAAGAAGATAATAGGCCAAAAATGAGTATTTACTTCTTCTTTTATCTTCTTCTACCTGGCGCCAGCGACGGTCGAGGTGAATGAAAATTAGCACATAATGTAGCCAAAAGAATTAATCCTTCGCCAGTATGATATCACTGCTGATTTTTAATTAGAATAGGAGCATTTTGATATTTTCCAAGAGCACGGAAAACACGTCCATTCCCTGTCGCTGAAAGAACTGAATTTCGGTGCTCACACCTCACCATCCATATAAAACGTATACTACCGCAAAGCTTGGGATGTTTGCGACCTTCTGGTTACAAAAGTACGGTTCTAGCTGCTGCAGAGAATGCAGTGAGTTCATTTTAATAAACATATGTTTCGGAACTAAAATTTATAACATACATGATATTTCCTCAGACTGGCAAAAAAGGCACAGCAGGATCAGCTAGAAAATCATACCATGTATTCTGGGAAGTGTCCTCTTTACATTGGTGGAATCCGTAGGTCGGCAACTTACGGCCGAAAAAAGTTATCACAGTTTTAGTGAGCTCATGTTCTACCCGTAGTCGGTGGGTGGTTGTGGCAATGACGCGCGCTGCATCCACCAATCGCCGTGTATTATTTCCTTTCTCCAATCAAATGGCACATTTGAATGGGGGAAGGGGGTAACAAATCACAAAATATGCGTAACGTTATTGATGGACGGCCTCTAATTGAATGAGGCAATAAAGTTGAGGAGCAGGAGGGTAAATTGAGACAACGAAAGCAAGTATTAGTGTCAATTCAGTAGGTATTAGGGTCAGTTCAATACTTATTAGGGCATAGCAATATCAGGCCCTGGATAGGGAAATTCAGATTTTAACTTTGGCTCACGTTCTTCCCCTTTGTAAAATGTTATTTTAAACCGATTTTCCCTTAATCTTTGGCCTCCGCCCCCTATTTAAGCTGACTGTCATGTATGTACATACAGCCGGTTCCCCAGTGATGGTAGGTATTAGTGTCAGTTCGTTTAAGAAATGTCTTAAAAACGATTACTCTTCTCATAAACGTTTCGTCTCTAGCAATGTATTTTGACGAGCCCTTTAATTTTGGGACCCTGCAAACTGGATGAGACGTAAATTTGGAAAATTATGGACACAAAGCTGTTTTCACCGATCCCGATGATTTTCTGTGTCTTCTCAATTACTTCCAAATTTTGGACATTATGAAGTATTTTGCACGTCAGTTCATGCATCCAGTTAAAACGCAGCAGATGAGGCAACAATGGTGTCCGTAAGGACGATCACTTGAGAGATATTTTGCAAAAACGACCGCAGCCTAATACCTACCAATCAGTATCGAACCGGCTGTACATACTACCTCTCTTGGATTTCGAAGGAAGTCGCTTGTCGTACATTTTGTTGCGTTTGCCGGCTGTGAAAGCTTAACAGTGGTTATCTTCTGATGTTGTTTTAATACCCAACGCTCCCCTAAATGTGTTCCCAATGCTAATAAATACGAGGTAAGAACGCATTTTTCACTTCCAATAGTTTTCGGCTAACAACTGGGAAAATCCAATCATTAAATTGAATTATCAACCATATGAGTTGTTTCCCTTACTATTACCTTTATTTAGCTTATCGCATGGTCAGGTTTGCGACTATGTAATTATTTCATAAAGCTATAGCCACTGTCAGAACCGTTTAAAAACCCTCGGTAGCCTCTGCATAAAGTAGGGCACCCAATCGGTGCCGAGGGGTGCTCTGGTGCCTTCGTTATGGACCTGACCTCAAAATGGATGTCCGCTCTAGATTTTCCTTTACAAGAACTTTCGAATGGTGTATAGAAACTAAATCTAACTCCTCTAGAAGCTGAGTTATTCCCGGCTTTTGCCAACCTTGTTTTGAGAAGCAGCATTGCTTTACATCGGTTTAGAAATGACTTCATAGCTCGGTGACCTGACCTGATCTTGGATTGAAATTTCGTCAAGGTGAATCAAATTGATGTTGGTTTGCATTTGCCACGTGGCATTGCGCTAAACCGAGCAGTTTTTCTCCCATCGCGAAAAATTAAGAGAGGGTTAGAATCGACTCCCTGGCAAAATGAGGGTTAAGAGGAAAAACGAAATTTGGTGTGCTTATTTGAGCCGCCTGATGGAGAGCTTGAAATTGAACCCAAAATCATTGTTCTATCATTATTATTTATTGAGTTATGAATTTCGTCCCGTTTTTCAGGCCTCCTGCATCACGGTGCTACGTTTCCCTAGACTTTTGGGCATAAAGTGTGCACAAACCCGAAAAGTAAGATGTGAATAGTTTGAAACCGGGTGTAACTTCCAACGGTGTTAAGGATTAATGAAAATTTTATTTGATCCGGGAATGGCTCTGTGGAAAGTATAACAGAATTGTCAATGAAAAATAAAACATTTATAAGCAAAGTATGTTTACTTGATATTTACGAAAATGCGTAAAAATTCCCTTGGTTTCTTACGCAGCGTAAACTTTTTAGTATGGTGCACGGCGGAAAATTGATCGATATCTGAAAGCCCACTGCGTAAGAATTCGTACCTTGACCAAGTAATATTTTCCCCTGTGCATGCCCTCTCCAGATTTCACAGCTCACTTCCAGCGATGACTAAACTGCCATCACTGGGCGCGTCCGTTCTCCACAGACCCGTTCTGCGGACTCTCCAATGAGATGCTGCTGAAGATCTTCGGCCTGCTGCCGAAGTCGGTGCTGGTGCGGTGTGCGCGCGTCTGTCGACGCTGGCGACAGGTGGCTTTTGACGAGGCGCTGTGGAGGAGAGTGGACGCCGCTGACAAGACGCTGCCGGCCGGAGGACTGGGCCGGCTGCTGCTCTGTGGTGTCCGCGTACTCCGGCTCACCCGCGCCGAGGTACGCCTCCACCGATTGGCGCAGAGCTCAGCCTTGTTAGAGTAGATCTTGTTAGTTATTGCCGTTTGTATCGGGATTTTATGATTGCTCCCATAGGCGTAGGAACGGGGCAGGTCAGGCGGTCATGCCCCCTCCCAATGTTCAGGATCTTAACCATTGACCCTAAGGCGCTGATCGGAAAGAAACGATTTCAAAATACAGCTTGCCCCCCCAAAATTATCTGGACGTTTCGACACCTATGGTTGTCCGTACCTAAGGGATAAGTTGATTATCTTTCCCCAGACACCCTACGCACACCCCCCCCACACACCAAACACACAACACCACACGCACGCACCACGCACGCACCACGGTTGGCGTCTGTCTGTCGTCTGTCTGTCTGTCGTCGTCGTCTGTCCGTCTGTCTGTCGTCTGTCTGTCTGTCGTCTGTCTTCTGTCTGTCTGTCTGTCTGTCGCGCGTCTGTCTGCGTCTGTCTGTCTGTCTGTCTGTCGTCGTCTGTCTGTCTGTCTGTCTGTCGTCCGTCTGTCTGTCTGTCTGTCTGTCTGTCTGTCTGTCTGTCTGTCTGTCCGTCTGTCGTCTGTCGTCGTCTGTCCGTCTGTCTGTCTGTCTGTCTGTCTGTCTGTCTGTCTGTCTGTCTGTCTGTCTGTCTGTCTGTCCGTCCGTCCGTCCGTCCGTCCGTCCGTCCGTCCGTCCGTCCGTCCGTCCGTCCGTCCGTCCGTCCGTCCGTCCGTCCGTCCGTCCGTCCGTCCGCCCGCCCGCCCGCTCCTACCTGCAGCCTGATGCCTACTGCTGCTTAAAGGAAATGTGGCACCTTGGTCGAATCCTGGAATTTAGTGTAATTAGGCGTACTTTTAGCCGAAAATAATGAAACCACTCATAATGTCTCTCTTAAAAATGTACAATAAGCTCAATGTTTTGATTTTTAAAATACTCCCTAGGAAAATAAATAATTATCCACCTGTGGATGATACCATGATCTGGCAACCGCTACCATCTCGAAACGCGTCAAGGGCTTCGATTGGCTGATGCTCATCGTGACGTCAGCATATGTCGCACACCAACAGCCATGACGACTGTGGCCTGTTGCTGGGGAACATGAGGGTACATGCAGGTAGGTTTTAGCTTTTCTACGGAAATCTTGAGTTCCAAGACAAATTATATATTGAGTACCGGTTTTCCGACTTGCTTTACAACTTGGCTATCTCAGTTAAAAATCACATTAGAAGGGGCCACATTCCCTGTAAAGGAATTCAATCAGTTTAAAAGAATAATTGCAAAAGTTACAGGTTCGAGATATCTAAAGATACGGCGATGACGGATGCAAATGGAATATCTACCGATAGTCCAGTTTCTGTAGTACTGCACAAACACAAAAAAAGCAAAAAGTCGAATTAAGTTTGAAGTTAACTTTTTGCCGATTCTACTAAACTTTCAAATTTAGTGATGTTAAAAAGAAGAAAATACAGAGTTGAAAACATTTTTAACTCGGTTTTCTCGCAAGACTTATTTTACAACAACTGTATCATTTTGTCAAGCCAAATTTCTTAATTACCGCCCCCACCAATGGCGAAACATATATGTATAATTCATTTTATTTTTGACCAAACATTTCATTTGTGATCAGAAAATGGTACCAAAAAGTTCAGGTTGAACGATGCATCTGCCTGTCTCCACCTTTCTTCCGCGCGCCGCCTACTTTGCGAGCTATTGCCCGTTAACATAAGAAAAAAACCTTTTAGGCTTAGGACATTTCACATATGACATCATTCACCGAGGGGGAGGGGTCTGACATTTTCTGGCAATTTCCGATGATGCAAAGGGTCTGGATTTTTCTGACAATATCTGACAGGGGGAGTTATGGGCCTTCATCAGGTTTCTACAGGTAGTAAAAAAACACCATCGTGCGGCGCTGCCGTACTTCATTTAGCTCTCACCCGACATTTTTGTAACTTCTGGCAAAATACAGGTAAGCTGTCAACTGTTATATACCGTACGTACCGTAAATACCGTAGGTCAGGTGACAACTGACTGGTGAGAGGGTGACATGCGCGCGGTGGCCGTCCCTGTGCTTTGTGGAACGTTAAACTTTGGGTTCTAAATAAACCCATAATTGTGCAAGTTAGTCGTTCGGGTGGTGGGGTCGGGGTCTCCGTGACAAGTCCCTTGATGACTTCAGTGAGACTACGACTCCTAAAACCGAATTCGGAACAACTCTAACAAAAAATAAATAAATCACAGCTATTAAAACTGAAAGAAAAGTCATCCTTTGTTTCGTGGGCGACGAGGGCACATAAAGTGATTAGTAATGGGCTACTTTCTCCTTGCATCCTTAAACAAAAATTTTCAAAGATGTAGCGAATTTATCAATAATTAAAATAAGAATAGCGTATCATATAAGCACCACTAGCTCAGACAATTACGTCGTTGCCGGAAATGGACAAATGGCATCGATACAAGGTGACCCAGTGCAACGCACAGCATATATTTGAGAGGGTTCATACAATGTAAAAACGTGTCTGAAAGGCTTTCAATCCCAGAGGGTAAGTTGAATCTGCTCATGTGTGCAAAAAAGTGTTTCGACAAACAAAATAACATTTGTTACATACATACCATGTTTTCGGTCATGACTATTTTCATTTACAGGTCTCTACTACCCCGCTTGATCTGCTGCGGTAGGTGCTTAACCAAATCTCACCCTGTGGTTGTGTTTTTTATTGATTGGGGGTGGCCAAATTTGAAACAATATCAAGAGTCACCATTTTAACATAAATAGTATAATGTACCATGTGTTTTAGCCCTCCCACAGGCCGGTTGAACTGCATTTAACCAAGTAGTGGTATTTGAAATGAAAAATGCGAACATTTAAAAGATGTTTTACCGTTTTTGCCACTGTTCCGACGTTCCATTGGAGGTGGTCGGGCACCCAAAAATAGCTTTAATTCCACTCTCCTGTTGCCTTGTACAATCATTGTAACACCCATAAAAGACAGTGTGCTTGCACAGCACGACGCTGTTTGGTCCAAACATAGCCATACGAAACCCGAACCTCTCGTCCTTTGTCTGTGGAGATTTCATGAACAGTGATGGATGTCTTATTTACTGATGGTATTCTATGGAAATTTCGATTCATTTTCCCAAAATCACATTGGCGTACAGACTTTGGAACTATCTGGCAACATTGGCTATGCTTGGTTGTGGAATGTGCAAGAACTTACTCGTGCTGAAAAATTTGTGCAAAGCATAAACAATTTTAAGAAAAGCATGCGTACTTTTGGCAGAAGCATTTGATCACTGGGATTTTTAAACCATTGTGATATGCTGCCGGTTTGGCCATGCTCTCGATTTAGTCGCAGGCACCCTTGCTATGAGAAATAGTGAAGTTGCGTCATGCATATACTTGTTTTTTGCTTCGATATAACTTTTGCACTGCAATTAAACCTTTGCATTTGTTTGAAATCGTATGCGTGGTGGCACAATTTGATGAAGTTAAATATATCGTTTGCATTATTCAGCACAGCTCTCCGTCAGGAGATGTACATTCTTGAGCCATTTCTCTCGCTTTCATACTCCAGGCATAAGCTCTGGAGAAGAAAAAATCACATGAGCCATCGTGGTGCTTTGTTTGGTGCCATCTGATATCACACAGGTTCCGTGGCCTAATTGTGGATTATCTCTGCTGTTCAGTAAAACATGTAGAATGAACAGTGCACTGGAAGGGACGGTGCTAAAGTGCCCGTTTAAATCTACCGACAATGTTATATACAATCGTTTGGTCGGGTCACTTTGGAGGTCGCTCGAGGTAAAAGTATTTCTGAAAGGAGCACAGTGGAAACCCATATTTTGTGGCATAATAGGTGACAGAGCAGAGCCGTAATTGTTTTTCAGCCATCAGCTTTGTCGCTCTTGTCGAATGCTCTTGTCGAACCCGATGGGATGATATATCTTATAATTGTGTCTTGTCAAATTTCAAAATTTACCTGCTTTGACCCTGAGTCAGGCTAAGGTCAGAATGTAGAAAAGAATATTACTCAAACTGCAGTGGCAAGCCAGACACAATGACGTAAAAATAAAACCTTCATCGCAATTTTCAGCAATTCTCAATTATCGCAAGTAATCGAAATTTACCAATTGACCCATGCATTTCTAATGGAAAGATCGTGACCTTGTCTGACCCTGACCTTGTCAGAGGTTATTGATATGGAAACCCTGCTACAAGCAATCATCTTGCTCGATGACCTTACTATGTGATGTGAATCTAAGGTCGATAGGCTAAAGGGAATCTGGCACCTTTATGACGTGATTTTAACGGAGATAGCCAAGTTTGTAAAGCATAGCCCTGTTCCAGCTGTCAGAACAGTTTTGTCAGCAGGACCTCTAACCTCTCCTCCAGGAATGAAACATCAGCGCCATAATCACCTCTCGTTTGTGCTAAGCAAAGGAAAATTAAACCTTTATGCCATTAAAAAATATTAGGCTGCCACTTCGTGCACTTACTATTTTTCTTCAGCGCAAACAGCAGGCCATCAGCCCGTAAAACCTCTAGAACTAGTTCCCGGGGAGAGGCTACAGTCCTGTGACGTAGGCGCAACGCAGCCCGCTGATTGGTGCTGACAAAACTGTGCAGACAGCTGGAACAGGGCTCATGCCGGAAAACCCGGTACTCAATATATAATTTGTCTTGAAACTCAAAATGTCCATAGAGAAAAGCTAAAAACCTACCTGAAATGTACCACAAATCAACTCCAGCCATGCGGCCACAGTGGTCAGCTGTTGTTGTGACGACAGCGGTGACGTCACAGTGAGCAATCAGCCAAGTGAAGCCCTTGAAGCCAATCGAATATGGTAGTATTTATCAGATCATGACGTCATCCACAGGCGGAGGCTTATTTTTCTCCCTAGAGGAGCATTTTAAAAATATAAATATTGAGCTTATTAAACAAGATACCGTTACTTAAAGGTACGTTCAAGAGGGATTCCTCCACGCCCGAGTGACGTCACACGGGCGTGGAGGAATTCCTTCACCTTTGGGCCGTGTGTCAAACAGCTGCTAATGGCACTGCCTGCTTACGAATTTGTGAGCATACACTGCAATCAGGTTTATCCCAAATTCAATAAATGAGCATTCTATCTTCGATTCTGAGCCTTTCTATGCCAAAATTTTGATATTTGCTAATTTAAATTTCCCATGTTATATGCTACGAGGTATGACGTCACATCCGGTGATCTACGCTTGCTGTTGGAGGGTGGCTGCTTATTGAACATTTTTCAGAGAAGTCAGGGACGTTTTCATGATTTTCGGCTAAAAATACCCCTAGTTCCTGTATACAACCAAGGTGCCGCATTCCCTTTAAAGGGAATGTGGCACCTTGGTTGAATGAAATCAATATTTTGATTTTAAGATGCTCCTTTTGGGTGAAAAATAAACCTCTGACTGTGGATAACGTCATGGTGTGGCAACTACTACCATATTCTATTGGCTTCAAGGGCTTCTATTGGCTGTTTACTCACTGCGACGTCAGGGCTGTCGTCACGCCAACAGCTGACAACTGTGGCCGCCTGGCTGGGGTGGATTTGGGGTACATTTCAGGTAGGTTTTTAACTTTTCTCCATGGAAATTTTGAGTTTCAAGACAAATGATGGATTGAGTACCGGGTTTTCCGGCATGCATTACGTCTGGGCTATCTCAGTTAAAATCACGTTATACAGGTGCCATATTCCTTTTAAGCTTGATCTTACTGATGCACCTCCAAACGTTTTTTTCGAGGTCAGGTCTCTTGACCTGGACTAGCGATCTAACCTGATATGACACAGTCCTAAATTTTGCCAGAAGTCACAAAAATGTCGGGTAAGAAGTAAATGATTTACGGCAGCGCTGCGCGATGGTGTTTTTTTACCACCTGTCGAAACCTGCGGAGGCTGGTTACCCACCCCCTTGTATGGGTGTGTGTTAATTTGTATAAATTCGGATTCTTGCGCGATGAAAATTTCATGAAAACAATGCAATATCATTGCATTCTGGTTCAGGATGCTATTTAATCGATTCCAAAAGTAGTCAATTTGCGGTGTTAAACATGAGACTGTTCTACTTCAGTAATCTGCAGGCTGTCTGCATACCTATTTTAGGGGCTGAAAATTTGGAATTTATTACAAGAACGCATTCTTTTTTAAATTTCATCGAAAGATAGCCTATGAGGAAAAATTTTGAGGTGTCTGAAGGGTCAATTTCAACTGCCAAAAGGTCAAGCTAGGTCAGAAAAGAAAAGGCCAAACCAATAAAAACTCTGAATTCTAAACAAATTAAAATTTCTTTTTTTCAAACAATCTTTGGTTCATGACCACTTCAATGGTATACAAAAATTGTTAATCAGGCTATGTATGCATCTTTAATTTATGAAGCATCAACAATGAGTCTACAAGGTGACCTCCCGAAAATGCCTCGGGCAATAACTCAGTCACCGTTGGTTGGAGGGGGCTAAGATTCTCACAGGCGTGTTCCTGGCCCAGAACTAGCCCAGAGACAAAGTTGCAGATTTTTTTTCTAGACATGGTGTGTCATGCCTTGGTCGATTTGTCCTGGAATCCCCCAGATATCGAAAACAGCTGTAGCAAAGGTAACAACTGTGTGAGGTTCGGTTCGTTTCATGAGCGTCTGTAAATGTATGTGCGAATCCATCATTTCCAATTAGGATGGGGCGGCGGCACATGGTCGCCGGGGGGGGGGACATCCGAACCAGGAGATGCCACTTTTGGACGGAAATACCCATCAGGTGGGCGCGAAATCTTGTCGTGGGGCGCCGTTTTTTCATCCTTGGGGAGGTGGAAAATGACATTTCAGAGGGCACCATGACCATTTCAAGGAACGCCGAGGTTCGATCGAGGATTGGGGCAAATGCCCGTACTCGCCGCCACCCCCTAATAAAGCTGGGAGCAGTAACTTGCCTTCTTGACTATCCCCAATTTCTTATGTGCCTACAGGGAATACGGCACCTTTGCGGGCTTTGAACTGAGCTATCAGGAGTCAAAAACGTAAAAATTCCTGACTGCTTGTTTTGATCCTTTCAAGTGTCAGAACTCACGTCTAGAAGGGAAACAGCCCTATGCATTTTAACCGACTGATCCCGCGCCTCCCCTCCCCTACCCCTATGAGTCATGAGGCTGCAGGGCCCGTCGAAGGGGGTGACTGGAGATTGATTGGCCTGTGATATTGCCGATACAATAGGTCGTGTTTATGACCATTTTACATGACATTTCTTTCAGAGCTTCGAAATACGTTTAGATTCAGAAGCCCGGCATATTTTTTTAGTTGAATGGGCAAGAATTACGTTTGAAGGCCAAAATTAGATTTGGATTTTTTCGCGCTTAAACTACAAAAAGCTAACTGCATCGGCGAGTTGCCACGCGTAAGCGTATGGGCGACTCCTGTGCAGGTTGCCCGCCATCCCCTCCTGCTTAGGCGGCCGGGGATGGAGGTTACCAGCCACGGTGGGCCCGCCATCGCCTCCTGCTCGATGTGTCCTTCCGGCCAAAGGTCCCCTGCCGCAGTAATGCGCGCGTCGGAAGGTTGTGTGGGAGTGTCTTCCTCATCTGCAACATTCCTTACGCGTGGAGTCTGCTGTCATGCCCATCAGGAGGGAGTGTTTAGTCCTCAGCTTGTCCACGTCTATACTCTCCAATCTGGAGAGGTTACGTCAGTCTCCAAGGACAACTATCCCAATCAAATGTTCTATCGTGTACCGAGTGGGGCGGTTGTTGTCTGTGCGCGCATAGCATCATAGACAGTACTTTGCGGAGTAATTGCGATGTGGACAGAACTGTGGTCTGGGGTGACAGTCCTTCGCTCCACCTGTTATTGTTGTGTTTTCCTCCCGGCCGCTATCGCGGTGTAGCCTGGCGGCTCTGGAGGGCTGCGAAGGCGGCCGCAAGGGCCGCCATGACGTCTCCACCGCGCACCTCTTCCGGCCTCGGCAGTATGTTGCCGAGGTGTAGAAGTCTAGTCCTCATCAGAGCAGGACACTCCATGAGGACGTGACGGGGCGTATCCGCCTCTTCCCCGCCTCTTCGCCGCGCCGCCAAGCAGCGGACGTCGCTGCATTGGTGGCAGCGCGGGGACGGGTTCCGCCCGATTCGGTGCAGGTACTGGGCCGACCCAGACCAGTGGCCGGCCCTCAGCTGATGGATGGTGATAGCTTCGGCTCTGCTCGCCGACGACACTGGAGGCGGCGGGCGGTCACCCACCAGGTTGCGGTACCACCCCGGTGGCCAGTCGCGGACCGTCTGTGCGCGGGCCGCTCGGGATGCTGCCCGGAGGACTGACGGTACGTCCAGCGGGGTGTCTTCCTGGGGTAGGGCTGCCGCTTCTTTAGCTGGGGCGTCCGCTGCCTCGTTCTCGGGGATACCGCATTGGGAGGGGATCCACTGCAGTAATATCTCGCGGGATCCGGCCAGGGCGAAGAGAGTACTCCAAATGGCCACTCCTGTAGTCGAAGTCTGAGCAGCGGGGCCCGCGCGGAGGGCAGCGAGGGCCGATCTGGAGTCCGTGCATATCACGATGGGATCATTGTCCAGACCTGGGTGTGTGCTCAGGAATGTGAGGGCGGTGAGAAGGGCCGCCATCTCAGCTCTAAAGCTTGAGCAAAGACTGCCGGCTGGGGCGCGCAACTCCTGGCTCAGATCGTCGGCGAAGACGATGAGCGCACCCGCACCTCCATCACGTACGCCCGCGCTGTCAGAGCCGTCGGTCCACACCCAGGTGGCGCACTGGGGCAGCGACGCCAGGTGGAGAAGCGTCGTCTGACGTTTTGACTGGTCGGAAGAGCCCGGCGGCAGTGGGGCTCCCACTCCCATGTTGAAGCTCACCGTCGTCGGCGTGCCGGTCCATGGAGGAAGCCGCGCCGGGAGCAGCGGGTCCAGGGGCGGGGAGGCCCCCAGCGATGCGAGGAGATCCCCGCCAACTTGCCGCCATCCGGTCACCGCCGCAAGGCGAGCTGGAACCCTCGCCTCTGCTACCAATCGGAGGGGGTCGTCCCTTGGGAGCGCTAAGGCCCTAGCCAGGAGACGGGCCGCAAGCTCCCGCCGACGGGTCGCGACGGGCTGCAGGCCGGCCTCTGCCATCAAGGCATGGGCCGGGGTGGATCGGGGGCAGCCCGTGATGGTGCGGGCCACCGCTCTCATCTCTCTCTCTCTCGAGGACGAGGACGTGCGAGGGGGTGTGGCGGGTAGCCAAGCTGCAGCGGTATGTTCCAGGGACCCGCGCACATACCCGTTAGCGACGGTGCGCAGTTGGCGTTCTCGAAGCCCCCCACTCCCTTCCCGTCAACCGCCTAAGCTGAGCGTTGCGGGGGCGAAGTCGCTGGCGGAGGCCGCGACAATGGGCGCCGAAGTGAAGGAGCCTGTCCAGCGTGATTCCCTGGAACTTCAAGGTATCACCGCCGACGACCACCTTGCCAGCTACCTTGATCTGGCAGTTAGTTGCGTCGCGGGCCCACTGGGACAGGACCAGCAGCTGGGTCTTCTCTCCTGCGACCTCCATCTTGTTGTTGCGCACCCAATTGACCAGCGTGTCCGCTGCCGCTTGGGCGCGCTCCCTCGTAATCGAGATTGAGTTCCCGGCGCAGAGTGCTGCGGTGTCATCCGCGTGCATGAAAGGAGTGGTGCCAGTGACCGACCTGAGGGCTGCAGCGAGGGGGCCGACCATAACAGAAACAAGATCGGCGAGAGGACACTGCCTTGCGGCAGCACCGCCCGGTACACCCGCTCACCGCTGCGTGAGCCATTCAGCTCAACGCAGGCACGACGATCCCTCAAGAGATTCCAGACCCAGGTCACTAGGCACGCGGGGACCCCCTGGTCGAGAAGGCGAGCTCGAAGCAGCAGATGGTCCACCTTGTCATAGGCCCTCGCGAAGTCAAAGGCCAGCAGCACAAACTTCTGCGCCGTGGAAGCATCCGGTTGATGCTTCCCTCTGTTCTTGGGTAGGTTTCGTCCGTCCTGGACTTGTTGAACAAGCCGGCCGATACTGTCCTCGACAGAGCGCTTTTCTCTAAAGCCGACCTGCTCCGGAGGTATCAGACCTCTTTCCGACGCGACGATGGAGAGGCGAGTGGCCACCATTCGCTCTGCGATCTTCGCCACATGCGAGGTGAGCGCAATCGGGCGATAGCTGGTCAGGAGGCGCTTGTCCTTGCCGGGTTTGAAGATGAGGACGATAACCGCGCGTCGCCACTCTTGAGGTACGCCGCCGCTCATCCAGGAAGAATTGATGAGGTCGAGAAGAGCCCTCCGAGCAACCGGACCCAGGTGTCTCAGCTGTTCATTGCTGAGGCCGTCGGGGCCCGGGGCCTTGCGTAACTGACTGCACTGTAGCTGGTAAGTCAGTTGTTCCTCCTCGGCGAAGGGCGCGCAGCATCCCTCACGGGTGTCGGCGCAACCCAGGCACTGGCGGGACCGCCAGTCTCGGATCTTTCTCTTGGCTGTCCGATCCAGCTTCTGGTGCCTCTGTTGGCTGGAAACGGTGGCGTAAGTGCGATTAAAGGCTGCGGCTTTCTCCTTGTCCCGTACAAGGAGACGTCCGTTTTCGGACATCGTCTGTCCGTCGCGGTGCTCGTCGTCAGAAGCCCCCTCCCACTTCTTGAGGAGACGGGATACCCTACCGAGGCTGGCTGGGCGGTCTAACTCCGATGATACGAAGTCTCTGAAGTGGCGTTGGGAGACTCTATGTTCCACCTCTGCCGCGCGCTGCTTGGCCTCGATCCACCGGGCTCTGGCCGCTTCGTCGTTCCCATGGATCAAGCTGCGGGCTACGCGACGAGCCTCGATGACCTCGATCAGCTCGGGGTCCAGGGCCCAGGGCTTGGGGTCCACCCTAGAGCCGGGAGGGATGTGCCGAGTTGAAGCGCGCTGTATGATTGCGGTGAAGCGAGAGGCGAGCTGGTGCACTATCGCCTTCGCTCCACCTTGTGGGTGGTCTCGTTCATCGGCAGGTCGGCGTGACCGGGACCCACTAGAAGGTGGGCTGGGTACTTGTACCTACTTTAAAGGGCTGAGAGCCGGTGCGACACTGAGCCCGCCAGCGCGTCTGACTCGGCACGTGGGTCATCCGCCGGCTGGACCAGGACAGACTGGCGCACCTCGCAGATGCGCACCTGTCCGTGCCGGCACTCAGCTGCGGCTGTCTGGAGGATGCGGAGGACTGCGTTCCGCACAGCCAGCTCCGCCCGGAAGCCCCACGTCAGACGGCCGTCGGGTACCCAGATACGTTTGGCGGAGTTGTTGTCCTCTAGGAGGATCGTGCCGGACTCGGTGTCGCTCGCGGCGGGTCCGTATTGTTAAGCGGTGATGTCTGCGGGCGGGAGTACAGCCAAGGTTCTCCTCACCGGCTCCAGCCGTCCTCTGGAGGTCCGTTCTCCTAGTGGTGACCTCGGCATCGGGTCGGATGTCAAGTTGGGTAATCGGGCTCCCATTACTCTACATGAGGCGTCTCCTGCAGGGGCTCCGGAGGAAAAGCGGCTAGGCCCACCTCTGCAGACACTGCCAATCCTGCGCCGGTCCAGCCACCGTCCTGAGGCAGCCTATTACTCGCTCTGTTGGTGAGCTAGACGCTGTCCGGCCAGCTACGCCAACAGCGAAATCGCCAAGGGGCACGTAATTTTTTTGCGCGCAACACAACGATGCAAACGTCACTGTTGATTTCAAAGTGGTATTTTGCAGTCCAAGCTGCGTCCAGATCTTCGCCAGGAATGAGGGGTTCCATTCGGAAAATTGGTGTTTGAGACGCATTCTTAGGAATAGCCCAAGCTTTCAGGAGTTTCAAATCGAATCCTAGCCTATCGGGAGACATCGCTGATTTTCTCCATAGTTGTGTGCTGATCTGGCCACAAATTATGTTTTGATACAGCAGAACGGGGCGCTATGTTTTGCTACTCCGGAAAAGGTAGCCTGTCCTGCAATGTCCTGTAGTTACGCGTTTTGTCCACAGGTTTCTTGACTCATACTACCATAGGATTTAGGATGAGAAAATCACGTATGCCAAACTTGATTGATATACGATTTTTATCCCAAATTGACGTGTGAAGAATTTGGTACATACCTTTGTTTTGACTTGGGGACATTGACACATGTGTTTCTACCTTTAGATTGATACCTCACCAGAAGGAAAACTGCCTTGGGGAAAAAACTTTTTGTTATTTGGATGTGGCCTCATAAAATGTTTCGGATAAATGACTCACAAAACTTTGCACGTTCAGACAGTTGAAAGATACCAGTCATTTGTGCCAAGGACCAATATCGTCAGAGATACGGTGTTAAACCGAACATTGCCTCCTAAATGTGTTGTGATGGACTCTGTTGACAAGAGTGCCCCCGGGGAGCATGAGTGGCCACAGCAGCTTGTCTCCGTAGAAGGACAAATCATCGTGGCATGTTATCATCTCATCAAATCATCGGGGCAAATCATCGTGGAGAGTGAAGTCACTGGTGGTAGCGGCCTCGACCACGTAAAGGAAAATACATCTTATCTAATGAACTTCCATTGTATATGCCAAGTGCCAGTATATTCAAGACTCTCTTCTTGATCCAGGGGAGGGGGTCGTTGATGGGTTGACGCTGGCACGGCAGTACAAGCCCTATATATACCAGGTCTAATGTGAGACTCAAAATCCCAGGGGCGTCCTGACTCCCCCATAACACCGAACCCCCGGGATCTCTAGTCATGCGTATATTATTTATTTATTTGATTTTTTTGGCTTCGCGACTTCATGTTTATGGATGGTGGCGTGTTATTTCTTCGGGGAAAGCTGAGTATTAAATGTCGACCGCCGTACTAAATGCCAGTGTGGATGAGTGGCGATGTGCTGTTGTTTTTCACAGATAATGACGCCTCTGTTCAGCGAGCCTCCAACCCCCACGGTAGAGAACAAGTCATTCTGCTCCAAGCTCGTGTACTTGGATCTCAGCATGGCTGTCATATCGGAACAAGGTGGGTCTGGGCAAAAGGGGATGCTCTCAATAGTTGATGAAATGATTAAAGCGTTTGTCCGGTTTCCGGCTTCAACTCCGCCCAGTTGCACCCTTCGATATGTACCCCTATAATATAGCCTCTGGTGCTAAATTTGGAATTGTCGCGTAAGAATGAAGGTGCAATGGCGGGATTTTGCACTGAGGAGCTATTTTACCATCTCGTCACTAGTAATGCCACCTAGACCCATCCGGGTCATCACCTTATGATGAGAACACTGCGCTTCTGGTTTCTTTGAAAGTGCCTTCTTGTTATGAGTTCAACTATGCATATCACGAGAGATTCACCTGAGACGATGGCATCTATGTCGTATGCAAGTTCTATGCCTGATCAACTTGAAAATTGTGTGTCTTCTCTAAATATTTAAGAAAACCCCTTATAGTGTCACTGAGTGCAAAGCCACTACCAATAATTTCACGGTTAGTAGGCCATCGACGTGAAATGATGGAGGCTGGAGACCCATGGGCCCATGGAGGCTGGGGATCCATTTCTCAAGAGTTGTGAAATAAGTTAACGTTGAGTATACATCTGGAAGATTTTGAGTCCTTGCTAAGACCAATCGCTAAAAAATGGGCTGGTTCGTATTTTGCAGTTCAAATCTCCATACCATCCTACAACACAAATGTATGGCCCTGTCGGCCCTGCCAGAAATGTATGTACAGTCCGTTGCGAAAGTATCGTTCCGTTCCAGGGGTGTCCGACCAGGCGGGAATATGAAGTTTGGGGGATGAGGGGCTTAGGGATAGCACCCTTATCTTCAAGCCACCGGTCCGGTTCAAGTCCGGCGGAGCCTCGAATAAGTCGATCGATCCCCAAAATCCCTTCCAACAGGGCGAGGTGGCGACGCCGAATGGCAGTTGGTCGTCGTTAAACCCCAAAATATTATAATATGAAGTTTGGCAACCACATGTCAGAGGGCGTGGCCTGTTCGGCTGGTCGACCTCCCCAGCGGTTAGCGGGTCGGACCGATGAGGCTGGGGTCAGCCGGGGAGGGTGGGGTGACCCAACGCTTTCACTTTCAGTAGTGGAAACTCCTGTTTTTGAGCCTCCCCGACAGAGAGGCGAAGCACCATAATGGTAATTTCTCGGTTCCGCTGCGGTGGGCCACCAAGTATCCCTCCCCACTATTGAGAGCTGAACGCCAAATACCATTGGAGGCAGGATTTTGTGTATAAGTGTATTACTGCCATGAGGCGGATGGGGGAGCAGAGGTCATATTATTGCCAGAAAGTTGGCAGGAGGGGGATAACATGGTTGTTGAGGGTGCAGAATGGGCAAATATAAGATTTCTTATAGGGGGGACACATGATTGAAAGCGGGTCGCCATCCGAGCCGGAAGGGGGAGGGGTGATTGACCAAAACCTATCGTGGAGGTGCTCATTTGCATCCCGAGGGGAAGAGTAAACGGGTAGCAAACGAAAGTTTTTATGATGACGCCACTGACATTTCAGGGAAAGCCGCGACCATTTCAGGGGCGTTGAGGCTCAATCTAGGGAAGGGAGCAAGTGCCCTCCCTTGCCTTCCCTGAATTCACCCATGAGGTGCAAGGGATGCAGAACTCAAACGAATGTCTGATGAGCCAGCCCCTCAAAAATGATCGGTCTCTTGACACTTTGCAGCGCCATCTTACCTATGATAGGGACGTCACAGTGGTTACAGCGGATTGTTGTATCTTAACTGTTCCGAAACGTCGATTTCAATAACATTTTGGGATGCCAGCGCGTCCCTTGAAATTACTTTCTGGCCCACTCCAGCGTTCAGCGCCAGATTCCGTCACCGCCAGTGTCCTCGATCAGTCGGAGGTACTGGCGGCAGAGTCACGTGATCTCCAAACGGGTCGCCTGTCCGGACTAGTGGGGCGGCGGCAGCGTGCGGAGCCGTGGTGTAATAGGTAGTATGTTCCGCTTTCTTACAGAGCATGCTGATCCGAACCCGGGTTGGCTGTGAATGGCTTGGCAGTTTATTTCCAAAACTGAATACTGATGCCAACCTATCAAATGATGCTTCTAGGAGCAAACATGTTCAGCTTTCCACACATTGTCATGTCGGAGACGACCCTCGCCGTTACGTGACCTGAGGGAGTGGAGCTGGGCCGACATCGGAATGCGGGCAATGTAACCTTGTGACCCAACGGAGGGGTAGCAGATGTCGCGCAGCGCATCGTTCAGGGGTGATAGTTGAGACCCGATTGCATTGTGATAGCGCCTTTGTAAACGTATAGGGATGCGTGACTTTAAAAAGATTTGGTGCCAAATTTAGCACGTTTGTGAAACCTTGGTACTAAATTATCCTGGCTCCATTTTGCACATTCAAGGGCCGTATTTCGGGCGAGCGACGTCACCCCGGCGCCATATGCAGCGCCGCGTGCAGGCTAAGATCAGCGGACGGCCTGGCCTTTCCGCCATCATCATTAGCGTATGTGCCGCGTTATATCTAACTGGGGGACCGGTCTTTCACACTTGTATATTGCATGTTTGCCTACCGTTGTCTCTGTATGCTGCCGCCCCTGCTGCCACGAAGCTGAGTGGTCTGCAGAGACGACCCTCACTGTCACGTGACCTGAACACGGAGCTGAGTGGTCTGCGGAGACGACCCTCGCTGTCGCGTGACCTGAGCGGGTGGTGCCGGCGCGAGCTGAGCCGGCATCGAATTGCGGAGAACGTGACCTTGTGACCCGGCGAAGAGGTAGCAAGTGCTAGGAAACGCGCCGTTTAGGGGTGATAGGAGAGCCAATTGCACAGTAATTGTACCATTGTATAGCTGGGGACGCACGAATGTAAGGCAGGTTAATTCTTCAACACGGGGCGTGCTCTATTTTTTTCAAACTGCTGCCCCTTTGTGCTGTGGTTTGCCTGTGCGAGGATCCGTCCTGAGCGTGCCCTTGACTAACTCGGACAGGTGCATGCTACTGGGTTTGTTGCGTCCATACAGAAGAGGTCGGGATTAATAAAGACGGATAGAGATCGATAAGCGTGGTGATCAGTGGTGATAGATGAAAAAGCAATTAAAAATTAACAGCGGGAGAAACCCATGGGTGACATCGGAAGTTTTAAGAAACATTCGCAAATGTATTCGCCATTCAAATTGGCTAAGAAGCGTGACAGGGGGAAGGCCGGGAAAGATGGAGGGTGCAAAGAAATTTAGCGACGCATATCCAGTTTAAGCAAAATCCATCTCAATATCGCAATAGATTGGGGTCGGCTGGTCTGTGTCCTCGAATCCGAATGTAAAAAAAAACTCTTTAACTATTCTAGGATTAGGATTCGAGGAGACAGGCCAGCCAACACCGTGTCCTATTATGATCATGCTCCTCGCCGCAGCACTCCAAAACCTATCAATATCCAAATACATTGAAAACCATTATAGGACGGCAGAAACTTTCCAGCACAACCTCTTTGGTCTATGACTCCGGCGATTTAGTCACCGAGGACACAGAGAAAGCAAGCTTGCTAAACAAATATTGCGCTTCGTTATTCAGGCTACACATCCATGATCAATCCCAGCCTCACATGGACACAAACAGAGAAATCGGCCCTCCTTTAAACAACATCGTTATCACTGAGCGAGAAGTGTTGAACCAACTAAACTCACTCAATTTCAATAAATCCCTAGGTCCCGACGGACTTCCCCCTCGTATTTTGAAGCTAACGGCGATACTAATATACAAACCATATACCGCTCTTTTCAACAAATCTCTAGATGAGGAGAAATTTCCATAATTGTGGAAACAAGCCACGATCCAGCCGATTAAAAAAAGGTTCTCCCTCTGGCTGCAAAAATTACAGACCCATTCCGCTTGGTACCATTAGTCTGCTAGTACCGTATCATATGTGATCCTCCTGGACACGAACAACGTTAGCTGCGGCTGCGGAGCGAAGTTCTTTACTTTATTTTCGTTCAGAATTACACGTTAGAACGTGTTCTTCTGAATGGTGTTTGAAACCACTGGAAAGTCAATCATGATGTTATTAGCTGCATACAGTTAGTTGTGATGACAACCGTGCTTTTTTAGTACACGTAACTAACACTGAACACAAGGAGTACCTTTTGACATAAAGATGTCATATTATGTTATTAACCCTCGCCCCGGTAAGTGGGGTACTTGAACACCCCCTTCGAACTCGGCCCCTATGTGGCATAGCGAAGAAACGCGAATGCTGGTGGATAGCCCATACAAATTCATGAAAAACCAATATTAGTCACTTTTTGGCTCAGTTCAATATTGAGGTCATGACAGGTCAAAGAAAGTGGCATTTTCGGTAAAGTTTTTGGGCTCTATCGTCTGAGAGCTGAGTTAGAACCATTTTTTGGGCACCATTCGCTTTCTCTCGTCACGGCGAGTCGAATGATGTAGAATATAATCATACTAGGTCAAAACACCAAAATGACCTGGCCCCAGGTCAGGTCAAGGTCACTAATAGTCGATATGCATATCAATCGACTCGCAATAGCAATCTGAACGCAATGACATCAAAATAAAAGCTGCTTCATCACTTCATGCAAAGTTATTGACCTAAGTACGAAAAGTGCTTAAATACCCCCAGATGACCTCTCAGAGGTCACAGGTCAAAAATTGCAAAATGAACCTGGAGAGGGGCACATGATGCTACGATTTTGAGAATATGAAGGTATTCTCAGCGGTATCTACACAAATACAACCCAATATATTTTCTTCCATGCATTTCCAATGGAGAGGTCATGGTCTGTACTTGACCTTAGGTCATCGATATGAAAACCCTGGAATATATATTTTAGCGCTCGGTGGGCCCATTATGTGGTCTAAGTTTCAATTCGATAGATTCCCTCAGTTCTTACTTATGCAACCTTAAACGTTTTTGAGATGAGGTTACTTGACCTGCACTGGTGACCTGACCTGAGATGACTTAACCTTAAAATTTTGCGGAAAGTTGCAGAATTAATCAAGGATAACCTGTGCCAAGTACGGCGGCGCTTCGCGCGGCCGTTTTTTCTTGCCGCCGGAAAAACCCGAGGAGGTGTTCAAACACCCCCACTCGACGTAGGTTCTGGTAATAATTGACCGCTGCAGGCACCCATCGAGAGCAGAAATGAGGCTTAATCTGGCTTTTAGTGCTAGTTCTCCTCTCACCTTACCGCCTCTGCTCACAGTGTGTCGTCCCTGCGGTGAATTATTCACTCAATATGTGATTCAACCACAGGCCAGCCTTAGAATAATTGTACCCCTTCCATAAGCGTTTGAAAAGGGGGCCAGGGGGCATGGCTCCCACTTTTTGGCCCAAAATTTCCTGATCTCAGTCAAAAGGGGAGAAAACAGGACATGCGTATAAACGGCCGCTGTGGAAGGCAGTGAGGAGCCCAAATTCAGACAGTTTTTGGTCCTGACGTGGAAAGTTTTTTGTCAGCATCAGGCTGGAGTTTGGCTGTCCCCACCACCACTTTCTTGCGCGGTGACAACGCTGATGCTCCCTTCACTTGCGCTTTACACCATACGGCAAATATTTATTGCTTTTTTACCTTAACACGGGCATTGACGGGGGTCTGAGCCACCTTCGCTTTGACGAGGGGGCGGGTACCCGCCCCCTTAAGATCTCGAGAACCACGGTAGGTAGCGAAAAAGGGTAAACGGCGTTGGGTAGCCCATCCACTTCTCCATCGAAAATATGTGAACCATTTTTTTGTCAGGTCACCTTTAAGGTCACAAGAGGTCAAAACATGCCGTAATAGGGATAACATGTAAATTAAGTTTTTTGGCCATTACATCTGAACAAGTAAAGATAGAGCAAAGCGACTTGAACTATATGAATCCTCGCAGCAAGCCGAATCGAATGATGTATATTTTGACCTTGCTAGGTCAAATGAAGGATTTGACCTGACCTGAGGTCAGGTCAGGGTCAAATTATATAAAATACATATCATTAGAATCGCAAAGCCAAGGCGAGTCTAATGCAGCTAAAATAAACGCTCTATCACTATCCGTTACTGAGTTATTCAGTAAAAACCATTTTTCCCATGAATTTCCAATGAAGAGGTCATGTACCTCGTACCTGACCTTAGGTCATCGATATCAAAAATACTGGAAAAAATTTTAGAGAACTCGGTGGGCCCAATGTGTGATATGAGTTTCAATCGGATAAGTTGACCCTGCTCCGACTTATACTATCTTAAACTTTTTTTGTGGTCAGGTCACTTGACCTGTGCTGGTGACCTGACCTGAGATGACCTAACCTTAAAATTTTCACAAAAGTTGTAACAATGATGTGGGAAAAGGTATGCCAAGTACGGTGGCGCTACGCTCTGCTGTTTTTCTACTATCTACGAAAAACCCATGGGGGGACGGGTACCCGCCCCCCCGTCAATGCGCGTGTGAAAGTACCCTCTCTGGCCAATTTTCCCCTGCAGTAGTCTTTCACGCCCTGTCACACATGCCACCTCTCATCAGCCCCCCTTCGTCAGCCGGGCCCCAAACGAAAATCCTGAGTGCGCGCCGGGCAATATCCCAATTATACAGATCTCAAGAGAGGCATAAAGAAACCCCGTCAGGTGGCATGTGATGCGGACATCTCGTCCATTTTACCTCGAATCCGCAGTTGTAGCAACCATGTATAACCTCAACTTGACCAAACAACATGTGTGAGGCGTGCGTTCCGCCCCTCCTCAGCTGTCCCCGCCCAATTCCCGCCCACTCGCCCGGCTCAGCGCTACAGCGTACAGTGACTTCCAAACTAGTGGGTCGGCAGCGGAACGATACTTTCGCAACTGACTGTACATCGTCGGGAATTGGCGATCGGAGAAGTATATTTAAGTAGTTACAAATTGTATTACAACATGCTGTTGCATATCTAGCTCGGGTCCCAATGTTTTTGATATGGCTGCAGATGTTATTTTCCGTCACTGTGATGTCCTATTTTCTGTGTTTTTGTATTATAAATCCATAAATTCTACAAAACACCATCATTAGCTTCGAAGTTTTATCACACGGTAAGTTTCAATTGGGTGGTGCATGTGCACATACATCGCGTGAAAAATGTCATGAATAGCAGCACATTTTGCGTTTGGACAATAACTTATTCACTTTAAACATCCTGTAGATAGATGTCAACTGTGTGAAGGGTATATCGAAGTTGTCTTCACGGTTGACATTTTCTGTGCCTCGAAAAGGGTGGATGCAATTTTTTGCATACGCATCGCCAGCTAAATGTCAGAATTAGTCATGACTAAATCAACTGTGCTGGTAATTTTTCTCGTCTGCCTTTTACCAGTATTAGCAAAGTCCCAAGACATTGAAGGGACTAAAAAACCCTGGACTATAAGAACTCCGAGAAAGCGGATCGATCCAGACGTAAAAATCTATCCGGAAACAAAGGAATTACTTGAGAAGTTACAGAATATAAAAACTAATAAGGATGCTGAAGACTTGACAGATGATGAAGACTTTGAGTTAGTAGACCTTGGAAAACCAAATGGGCCAACTGATGAAAAACGAAAATATTCTAAACCTACAGGCTCATGTCAACCAAGCGCGAAGAAATCGTCGAACCCGACGGAGACTTTGGATAAGTCCTCGCCATTACGTGCATCTGAGCACACCGAAACGGGAAAGAGCGAGGATAAAACTTTTGGAAGTGCTTCACGGGAGGTTCCATCCCCAGAGAGAGAGGATACAGAAAATCACCCACTTTCTGACCCAACCGTCCACAGTCACGGAGAATCGTCCCAACAAATGGAAGGCGCAAATCCAGCAGCTGAGAATTCATTCATTTCTGCCGTTGAGCGAGAGGTGCTGAACCCTACCCCGCCTGCGCTGCCGCCTTCTCCGTCTGATTCTTCTAAAAAGAAGAAGAAGAAGAAGAAGAGGCAGATGGAGGATCTGACACCGACCAAACAGGAGCTAGAGGAGACATACAAGTATGAAGTTATTCCTCCCCCAGACAACAGTCCTGTCTCAATGGACTTCCCAGCCACGCCGGCCGCACAGGGGGAGGAGCATCTGTCCAAGCATGTGCCCCTGTCGCTCTACTGTGACACCTGCATGGCAATCGCCTACCAACTTCACTTGAGTTTCAAAAAGTTCCATGACCAGGTCCGCAAACGACCTCCGACTGAGAGTGAGATATACCACATGGTCGGTGAAACGTGTCAGGCCTCTCGCTTCAAAGAGTACGGTATGATGGAAGTGGTAGGGCAGCGCCACATCACCGGGCCTGGATGCAACAAACTGGAGAGCGAGGGTGGCATCAAACACTCCCGAGGCCCCTGGCCGAAGCGGCTGAGCGAGCGCTGTGAAGAAATGACCGAGGATATAGGCGAACTGACGATTCACTCGGCGTGGACGCGTGACCGCACTAAGCCGAAGCGTCTAAAAGAATTCCTGTGCTTCGGTGAACCCCCGCGCAACTATTGCCAGAAGTACGGCCATACGGACCCGGAGTCGGCCGTGGCCGAGGCACGACGCAAGAGACAGCAGGAGAAGGAGGAAGAAGAGGATCCCCTGGACGCTGGTAGGAGGCTGGCGCGTGAGGCTGCTGAAGAGGCTGCACAACAGGCTGCTACAAATACGGCGAAGGATGAGCTCTGATGAGAACGGGCACCTGTCTCTAATTAACTGGAATGTGGAACATGACCCTCCAAATACACTGCGGCTTTATCCGGATGACACGGCCCAGATATCGGTTCAACCATCCCGCCAGCATACTAGCCCAATACCCATGATAAATGTTTACGCTCACGAAGCCTGGTGCCCAATATCGCTCGCAAAGGCGTGATCGTAATGCTCAGCGACGCCCATTTCTCTGAAATAAATATGCAAATACCAATACGTATGTGCTCTCCCTCGGTCTCTGTATTCATTTTGGTTTAGATGAAAGGAACAAGCTAATGTATGGAACGTATATAATTCTTTTGACGCCCAGGTGGCTTAGCAGATCGATCGTGCCCAAAAGAACAGGCTATTGTATTGTATGGAACGTACGGAGTTCTTATTAACGCGCAGGTGGCTTAGCAGGTCGATCTTACCTTAAAAGCTCAATGATATTATTTTTCAGGACACGATTCAAATGCCCGGGCGCGAAACAGCTCTCCGGCCCACGCCCACACCCACCCCAGACTTCAGCCCACCCAGGATTGACGGCTTGCAATCTACCTCCACTGTGCTGTGCCGGCGCATGTGTTCCAATAGAGATTAAGGAAATTGCTGTGCGTTCAACTTACACAGCGTCGAGGATGGTGGAATGCAATGGCGGATACAACGAGGGAGATAGGGTGCTCAAGCCCCCCCCTCCGAAATGTCAGAGTGCCTATAGTTAATGCATAGCTGGAAGCTGTTACGAGACGATGGCGGTGGAGACTGCACCCCCTAGTCCCCCCTCGAAATGTTGTTCTGGATCCGCCACTGGTGGGATGCAACTAGAAAAACTGTAATAAGTGGGGCATTTCAGTACACAGCGACCAAAAATATTTCAATTTGACGCCCCAATGTCAATGAAAAATCTGAAACTTTGTGTCCGGGGCAGTTTTGGGCACTGAACACAGTTGTGAGAATCTTAACACCCTCCAGCCAACGGTGACAGAGTTATAGTCCGAGGCATTTTTGGGAGGTCATCTTGTAGACTCACCTTTGATGCTTCATAACTTAGAAGTGCATAGCCTGATTAACAATTTTTGTAACCATTGAACTGGTCTTAGACTATAGATCATTTTGAAAAAAATACAATTTCAAAATTTAAAAAAATTAACTTAATTGGTTTGACCTTTTCCCTTTGTGACCTAGCTTGACCTTTTGGCTGTTGAAACTGACATTTCAGACACCTAAAAAAATTGTGCTTCATAAATTGTTTCGACAAAAATTGTTTGTTCTTGTTCATAAATTGTTCTTGCTATAAATACCACATTTTCAGCACCTGAGATAGTAGGTAGGCAGAGGGTCTGCAGACCACTGCAGTAGTACAGCCTTATGTTAACACTGCAAACAAAGCGATTGCTTCGAAATCGAATTATTAACAAACGAATTAAAAGTCAAAATTTCTAAAATTTTGATTTTTTTTTCAAAATAATGTATAGTTCAAGACGAGTTCAATGGTATACAAAACTTGTTAATCAAGCAATGCGTTTCGGAGTTATAAGCATCAAAGATGAGTCTATAAGGTGACCTCCCGAAAATGCCTCGGGCTATATCTCGGTCACCTTTGGTCGGAGGGAGCTAAGATTCTCACAGACGTGTTCCTGGCCCAAAACTATCCCGGAGACAAAGTTTCAGATTTTTTCTAGACATGGTGGTGTCAAGCCTTGGTCGATCTGTCCTGGAATCCCTCAGCGGTGATCGGAAGGGGTGACCGGCTGGAAACGGCGGCGGAGACGAGCCGATAAGGGCTGGGACGATTGCACATATGAGAGATTTGTCGGTGACATACCTTGGCCCCCAGTGCGGAATATATCGGAAGGAGTCCCCCCCTGATTAGCATTCCTGGATCCGCCTGTCCATTGCGCTCAGCTTCAAATAAACTGGGCAGTGTTCACGGCGGCTTACGACTCTTAACCCTTGCCCCGGTGGCGGGTAGTAGCCACCTTCGCCCTGGTTGGGGGGCTAAAAAGATCCCCCACGATCTCAAAAACTAAGAGAGCTAGAAAAAGCGCAAAACGGCAATCGAAAGCTCTTCGAAAATGATATCGAAAATACTTAGGTTATTTTTCTCGTCAGGTCAATATCAAGGTCACCAGAGGTCAAAATTGGTCAAAATCGCTAATATGAGATGTACTAAGAAAACCTCATATATCTCAGAAACTATGATAGCTAGAAACATTTTTCCAACACCATTCGAAGCTCTTGAGTTGCTCTTTCATTACAGTAGCATTCATTTTCGTGTCAGGTCAAAGCCTAGGGAGCTATATGTCACTGAATATTGGGAATGTTCTTGGAAATGTCCATAGCCACCCATGCATAAGGGCGTTTCCTTTTTCGCTAATAAATTACAAACCAAGCAAGATACAGCCATAGTTGATGCACCATTACAATCGGCTCGTCAATACGAGTCGAATGATATATAATATTGCTATGCCAGGTCAAATTTGAAAATGACCGTGGACCTGACCCAGGTCAACGGTCTGACCCAACTTGACCTGATATAGTCATGATGCATATCATTTGACTTGCAGTGACTATACAAACACTTCAGTGATAAAATAAAAGTTCTATCTTTGTTTATTCAAAATTTATAGAGTAAAACACCAAAAAATGCTTATTTGACCCAAGGTGACCTTTCAAAGGTCACAAGTCAAATTTTTTGGCATCAACTTCAGAAATGGGGTAAGAGCAAGGCGTAACCAATGTTTGAAGCTGATTCCATCCATACTTACAGAGAAAAGCTCATTTTGTGATTTTCCCCATGTATTTACAATGGGGAGGTCATTCTCTGCACATGACCTTAGGTCACCAATATAAAAGAAATCCCGGAACATATGTTGTAGCTCCTGGTGGGCCCAATATGTGGTATGAGTTTCAACTTGATCAATTAACCCGCCTTTTAGTTATGCAGTCCTAAGCATATTTTGAGGTGAGGTTACTTCACCTGGCCTGGTGACCTGACCTGATATGACCTCCAGCTAAAATTTTCAGGAAAGATGTAAAAATGATGAAAGGAACAGCTAGACCATGTTGGGCGGCGCTGTGCGCGGCTGTTTTTTGGTCATTTCGGAAAACCCTCCCGGGCGAAGGTTAAGGACGCGGCGTTTTTCTGCGTCCAACCAATCAAATGCGAGCATGTGGGCGGAGCTTCTGAAACGGTCTTGTTCTGATGACGTCATCGCTTGCGATCAAAGACCGAAAACCTGCGACCTTCTGCGTCGCTGAAACGGGAGACGCAGAACCGATGGCAGTTCATATGGCGCAAATAGACAAAATATATTGTTCGCAGGGAAGTTAGAAGTTTGTGAAGAAAGAAAACGACATAACAACGAACGTCTGTTATAGACAAGAAACTGTAATCTCGTACCGCCGATTAGAGGAGAATATGGATGCAGTGAGAATAACGCCATGGGAGCTACAGTAAATAAGCTCATAAGTCATATAAGCAGGATGTTGGAAGGGTTATGGACGTGCTATGGTTTCTGTTTGTGCAGCCGGTAGCCAGTAGCCATACTTTGCAGAGTGGCACATGCTACAATGATAAATTCTGCCAGGAACATATGTTTAAAGATGACAGCAAAATTTGGCAATTGCACCAATTGATGCTGGAAAAGCTGTAGGACACTGATGTACACAATCAGAACGTCAATGCCCATTGCTCCCATATCTTAATCGCTCTCCTCATCCACGATTACATCGTGTATGAGCTCCATCAAATATCGTTCTATTAAGTCACCACCCCCCCCTCCCCACCTCCATGATGAATTAAATTCTTAGTCAGCAAAGCCCACCATGCCATAAGCAACCAACACAACACTACAACTAATACAAAATACGAGTACGAAATGCGAAACGGTTATTGGCACAATAGCGTCAGCTTTGTCGACAAAAAGAACGCAGAAGTGTTCAATTTGTGTTACGTGGCGGTGACGTCATGGGGTCGTGGGTGGAGCTAAAGAGACCCCTGACGTCACTGCGACCGAGTACGACGTAATTTGCCTTGAACAAAGCCCTGAACATTTAACAAAAATTCCTGTTATTTTTATGGTGCAGTTTGGGGAACATGGTGCCCCTTTTTCTTTGCTTTTTATATTGTATTTTTCGTCTCAATAAAGGGATAAAACTGTATTCAGGGTTGCATCGTTACTGCAAGACACGTTCTGCAGGTAAGTCCTGTCACAAACGGTTAGGACCGTGAGCCCCTAGTCGGACAGACCTGTCTGACTATTCACGGTGGGATGCGGCAGGAGTGGAGGAGCTGCTCTCGGCCTGCAGCTCGCTTCAGAAGCTCAGTTTGGAGCGGTGTCAGCTGACGGACGTGGCCAGCTGCGCGATTGGTGCCAACGCGCAGCTCACTGGCCTCAACCTGGCGCTGGCAGCCGGCATCTCTACCAGCGGACTCGGCCGCATCCTGGCCGGCTGCTCGCGGTCAGTGTCTGCTCTTCCGTTGACTCGCATGCCAATGTTGTAACTGGCTGTGCACCGGGTCGGTGGGCTATAAATGAGGGGGGATGGTGTCACATGCAGAAATCTGGGCCTGCTCCTAACACCACCTGGTAGAAAGTTGGAACAGCCCGCATGACCGGGAAGGGAGAGCGCGCCTCGCTGTGCGAAGCGCCACTTGCTACGTTTCAACAAAGACGGCCAAGTTGAATGAGATGATCCAAAAACAGCGTCCGACCGTATGGCTGTTAAAATTCCTTGCACGGTGATTGACTAGGCTCCAGGTTGCCATTAACGAGCGGACACGAAGCGTCCCTTAGGTCTTACTCTAACTTAGTAGAAAGTCTACGCACGCCTTAGAGTGGCCTTTTTGAACACTGTTTTAAGAATTGTGTTGCTTCCCTTATCTGCACTGTTGTGAAACGAGGCGCTGATTCTATTTCTGCCCATGGCTTTTGCGAATTCGAACTTGTTGAGAACGCACGGTACCATAATTGGGATGTTTTTGCTCCGATTTGTCGCTTATTTCCAGTAAACGCCGGTCAAAGCAATGGAAATTACTCATCAAGAGCAGCAAAAGCTTACAATAAATAAAATAATCATCTTCAGTTCATTTCAGAACAAATGCATGATTCTGCTTGCCTAATCTATACTGCTCTTCGGTTTTCTTATCGCCTTTCCAGCAGGCATTGTCGGTAGTCCACCTAATGAACGCAAAATGTCTGCAACCAAGCATCAGTGCAATAAAGGTCGGGAAACTTACCCGGAACCATGGCTTCTGGCTTTGTAATAGCTTGTTATCGTACGTAAAACATTTGGATTCGCATGCTCATGTCAAGGGATTTGTTTGGTCCTTGAATTTTTGCAGTCCTGAAGCATGCATACACTGCTTTATACAAATGTCCATCCTTTATTCGCCTTAAACGGAGATACGCGAAAAATGTATTATTGTGGTTTCTTGCTATTTGAAAAATCCTGATTACGAAACCGTCAATTATGTTTGTATCTTCGGCAAAATGTTGGGAGGCCACTCACTTATTATCGAAATAGGTTAACAGTTCCGATAAAATGCAGAAACCTTCACCCATCACTTACTTTCAGAAAAAAATATTTAAAGTTGAAAAGTATTGTTTTTTTGTAATAAAAATGTATGTTCTCCTGTATTGGTATTTGAATTAATTTTACAAAGCCCTTAAAAAATACAACATGAATTAGTTTGCCCTAAAAAAACGGAAGAATTAGTTGCCCAAAAAACGGAAAAACACACAATTACTCAAGTCTTCAGCCGTTTCGTACCTCGGGTCTTGAGTTGTTTTCTTCTTCAGCCCCAGGATGACAAAACTTTTGTGTCAGAAAAGTCACGTGACCCCCCTATGAGTAGTAGCTGTACGTTCTGATTGGTCAATTGTGATTTCTTAAAAGTCCTATATTTTTGTTTTAATATTATTTTTGGCTGTAGCCTTTTTGAATAACTTTTTATTTAATAGTTTAAAACTTTCAAATCACTGCTTAGGAAAATTGGGACCGCTTTTTAGAGAATTTGATAGCCTTAGCGGGGGTACGTCATTTACATCGATAAGAGATGTACCGGTAAAGTCGTCTAGAAATGTTGACTTTGGGAGCGATTTTAAGGCATTTACAGGCCGAATTCGCAAAGATGAGAATAGGACTTCTTAAACAACTTTTTGTGACCTTTTGATCTAACGAATACATTTTTTCGCGTATCTCCCTTTAGTATAGTAGTGAAGTGAGTGATCAAGCGGAGCGGCTGCACTTTACTTGTGAGATAGGTTCATTAGCTCTTCACTTCTCTAGCCTACTTATCAGCTTTTCACTTCTCTACCCCACTAACCATCTCCTTTGTTACCGGGCAGGGGATCCATGGCGCAATTCTCTTTTGTTGAGGGGAGCACCGTATGACCGATCAGGGTTGGTCACCGTAGCTACAGCCTCGGATGTGAGCTTTACCACTCGCTCGGTGGCCTGTTTTTACGTGCGTGCGTGCGTGCGCGTGTGCGTGTGAGTGCGTGCGTGCGTGCGTGCGTGCGTGCGTGCGTGCGTGCGTGCGTGCGTGCGTGCGTGCGTGCGTGCGTGTGTGTGTGTGTGTGTGTGTGTGTGTGTGTGTGTGTGTGTGTGTGTGTGTGTGTGTGTGTGTGTGTGTGTGTGTGTGTGTGTGTGTGTGTGTGTGTGTGTGTGTGTGTGTGTGTGTGTGTGTGTGTGTGTGTGTGTGTGTGTGTGTGTGTGTGTGTGTGTGTGTGTGTGTGTGTGTGTGTGTGTGTGTGTGTGTGTGTGTGTGTGTGTGTGTGTGTGTGTGTGTGTGTGTGTGTGTGTGTGTGTGTGTGTGTGTGTGTGTGTGTGTGTGTGTGTGTGTGTGTGTGTGTGTGTGTGTGTGTGTGTGTGTGTGCGTGTGTGTGTGTGTGTGTGAGCTTTACCTCCCCGCAGAAAATATGTCTACTAGCGAGTGGTCAAAGATCCACTTGTACGTTGGGTGGGTTGGGTATTGGCGTATCTTAGTGGCATATATAAGTGCGAGTCGCTTCCTCCTAAGGTCAAGCGGGGCCTCGTCGGCGTCAGCCAGAAGGCTTGCTCTACGGGAGGTGCGGAAAGCACCAGTGGCCACTGTTATACAGGCGTGGTGGACTGCGTCCAGGGGCTGCTTAGTGCTCGTTAGAGAACCGTCATGAACCACGGAAGCATAATCCAGGACCCATCTTACCAGCGCTCGATACAGGCGTAAAAGTGTGATCCTGTCCGCTCCGTAGGATGTGCGTGATACCATCTTTAACACATTTGCGCGTTTCATGCATTTGTCTCTTGTCAATATAATGTGCTGTGTGTAGGTAAGACGCTTGTCGATGGTTAAACCACGAAATTTGGCATGGTCAGAGACTGGGATTCGTCTCCCGTACAACCGCAGCATCGGCTCTGGGCAGTAGAGGGCCCGGCGGCAGAAATGCACACAAACCATTTCCTCAGTCGAAAACTTAAAAACCATTCATGAGGCTCCACTCGGTCAGGCCGTCAATGCATAGCTGTAGCTGTCGCTGTGCAGAGAGTGTGGTCGAGGTGCTTATCCAGACGGCTAGATTGTCGACAAAAAGCGATCTATTAACAGTCGGAGGGATTACACTGCAGATGTCATTGGTTAAAACCCCGAAGAGGGTCACACTCCAGGACACTTCCTTGTGGTACCCCGCTCAGTTGCTCAAACCTTCTTGACACGGCATTTCCTACCTTTACCCTAAAATACCGATTCCTGAAAAAGTTGGCCAGAAAATGGCCCATGTGCCATCTCACTCCCGCAGCATGGAGCTTCCGGAGAATCGCATGTCTCCAGGCCGTATCATAGGCTTTCTCGATACCATAGAAGACCGCGATGGTGTGTTGTTTCCACACAAAAGAGCGGCGAACGGCTGTGTCAAGTGAAACTAAGTGATCAGTGGTGGACCGGCCTGCGCGGAAACCACTGTGTGCGTTGGATAGAAAGCCGATGCTTTCCAGAAACCATGTGAGGCGACGGTTTATCATTCTTTCGAACAGCTTGCATGCACTTGAAGTCAGTGCGATGGAGCGGTAGTGGAGAGGGTCACTACCGTCTTTGTCCTGTTTTAAAACAGGGACTGCCATGGCCTCCTGCCAAGCATCCGGGAACTCGTGCGTGGTCCAGACATGGTTGTAGATTGATAAAAACACCCGAAGTGATGGCTTGTCCAAGTTCCTAATCATGCTGTAGTGAATGTTGTCGGGCCCGGCTGCGGTGTTTTTGGTGAGCGAGAGTGCTGTACTCAGTTCATCAAAGCTGAAGCAATCATTAAAAGGCAGTGAGGTGGTGGTGCTGAAATCGACCGGTGTCCCTTCACTGATTGCTTTGTAGCGGATAAAGCGAGGGTCGGTCGTTCCCAGCTGCCAGCGCTCGGCCCACACCGCTCCGAAGGTGTTAGCAACTTCCGTGGGATCAGTAATCAAATTGTGGTTGTGTGGTAAAACCGGTAGGGGTGTCGGGGCGGTACGACTGGAGATGCGGTTTATATGTTTCCAGACAGCCGTGAGTGGTGTGAGGTTATTAATCGTGTTAACGTAAGCGTGCCAGGATTTCCTTTTCGCATCTCTAACAGTTCTTCTCGCTAATGCTTTTGCGCGTCAGAACGCGACTAGGTTGTCGGTTGTAGGGCGCCTTTGGAACTTCCTAAAACAGCGTCGCCGTTCCCTGATGGTGCACCTGCAATCCTCGTTCCACCAGGGGACTGGTACTTGGTGGTGGAGTGGGCTAGTCTTTGGGATAAAACTGTCAGCAGATTGCAGGATGTGAGCGCGTATCTCTTCATAAAAGGTGTTGGCGGTTTTACCAGCCTCTGGTCTGAATGCTAAAACGCAGTCAGAGGTAAAACTGTCCCAGTCCGCCTTTACAAAGTTCCATCTAGGAATCTGTGTTCCCAGATGGGGCCTATCCGACCACACCCACAGCGGGAAGTGGTCAATTCCTCAGGGGTTGCTGTGGGTGCGCCAGCGAAACCTATTTGCTACAGAGGAAGAAAAAAGCGATAAGTCGATGGCCGACGTCGCGCCTGAGAGATGTATGTTTGTTGGCCTGTGTTCATAATGCATAAGTCGTTGTAGTTGATTATATCTTCGAGACGCCTTCCTCGGCTGTTGGATCGGGAACAGCCCCATAATGTGCTATGTGAGTTGAAATCGCCTAATATTATGTGATGCGGGGGCAGCTGCCGTAACAGGCTCTGGAATTGAGCGTCAGAGAAGGCCTCTCCGGGAGGCAGGTAGAGCGATACTAATGTGATTTTTATATCCCCAAGATCAACAGTCGCAGCCACTGCCTGCAGTTCAGTGCGGAGCGTAAATACTACAGAAGGTACGCTGTTGTGAATAAGAGGAGCGGCGCCTCCATGGGCAATTGTTATGTTCGGTAAGTTATATTGATATGTTTTAAAGTGGTGAATATTGCAGCCTTGGCCGTCCCTGAGCTTCGCCTCCTGAAGTGCGACTGCAATGGGATTGCCTGCTGACACCAAAGCCTGGAGGTCAGGGAGGCTGGATCGAAAGTCGCGCATGTTCCAAGCTCCACCGGATAACGCAGTTTCGCCTTCTGTTGTATGTCTGCGCATGAATTTGTGCGCCAGTTGCAGCTGATGCACCCAGCAACGACATGCACTTACATCAAGACCTCGTCCAGTACAAGAGTGTGGACGACCAAGTAGCCAAGGCTGGTCTGGGGGTCCTCCGACGTCACATGTCGTAGGAGCATTCAGCCACCAATTGTATCGTTCAGTCTCTGCAGCGACTTTTTGTCAGCAATGGTAAAAAGAAAGAAATATGTGAAAAGCGTCTCAGCATGATCCGCCCCAGTGGAGGATTCATAGAAGATGCGTCGTCGGTGTTCCTGGACAAGACCACCCAGCTCGCTGACAGGGTGTTAGAGTCATGCTTGTACAACATTAGACTTCATCATCATTATCGGTGTTTAGGGGCGCGCCGACTACTAAGGTCATTTTGCGCCCATAACAAATACATTAGACTTCGTAAGCCCGACAGATCACCCCTGACTGGCAAAAGAGCCTGTGGAATGGGGTGTAGAAAAACAGTGCAACATGGTTTACATCCTTATCAAGTACTTAAAAGTGGTAAATGAAGCTGCAGAACGAGGGATTGGTATGCTGAAGGATTTGACCAGCAGAGAAAAATATGAATAGCAGCTTGAATAACTTCTGCAGGGGTAAAATCGCAGAAGCAAACTTCCCTGGCTCTCCAAGGAAGTCTTGAAGCATTTCTAGGAGAGGGTACTTCCCGAAGTAGCGACGTCATGCGCCCGCACTTTCTCACCACTAAGGTGCGTGGCCTGCTGGAGTGCACACAGCATGAAGACAGGCTATGATACTGTGAAAATACATTTCACGATCGGCATATGCAACTGCAATATAACGTCCAGCCCGGAACTGTTTTTGAAGCATTTTACCACCCAAAGCGTTTCCAGTAGTGAGCTGAAGAATCCGCCGGTCCAGGCCTCATAAACGAGAATTGCCCTTTATACCATAGCTTACAGAGACCTTGCCCCTTGGTTTACGACATTCTATGGCCTCCAGCATGACTGTATGAACATTTTTCAATAGCAGGCTTTAAAAAACATGTTTGGAATTATCAGGATCATTACAGCGTCATTATTGGTCCCTATTATAGCCATTTTTGGCGAAAACTCGGTATGTTCAGGTCCCATGAGGCAGACCTAAACATTGTCCGATTTCGATAAAAATGGCACCTTTGGACCATAGAGCGGAAAAGTCACGAAACCTGACACAAATAAAAAATCTGAAAAATGAAATGGCCCACTGGCCACGCTTGAGCCTGGACCGGCTGCCCAGACCTCCGAGCTGGGCGCCGCCATCTGGCGCCAGCTCCTCCAGCTGTATCAGCAAGGCCGTCGCATCCAGCTCCAGTGGATCACCGCTCACTGTGGCGTTGTGGGAACGAGCGAGCCGACACCATCGCGAAGGAGGCGTACTCCCTCCCCAAAGCAGACACTCCAGTCGATCACCGCACAGCGACCGGCGCCGTCAAGCGCACCGCCAGTCAGGCGCGGCGGACCAACTGGCCCCCGATTGGTTCTCTTCCATCGGGGGTGACGCCCCACCACCTCCCTGTTGTGGCTCTCCTGGCTCTATCGCACTATTTCACGCTAAAGATGGAGCACTGGGTTCCGCTTGTATTGTCGCGGACAGCGCTCACAATCATGCGAAAGAAAAGCCACAACCAACACACGAGGTTACCTCACATGGTCGGTTTTCCAGAAGGCCACTTGCCGGCGCCACCGATTGTGAGAAGGCCAAAATATGTTTTGTAAACAAACATCAAACAGTTAAAGTACTCAATTAAACCCCAATACACACAATTTTGGTAACCAAACATCTCTAACTAGAGATGTGCCGTTGGGAGAATGACAAAGCAGTTACAATCAAGGCGCACCACGACACCACCCCATTCTTAAATAAATCCCCTCACACGTGACAGGATACAGTGTCCTACTCAAGCAACCAAATCTGCTCTCCCTAAGTACTCCGCCACTTCACACACAACTACGGCGAATACCTGTCGGGAGCTCTCGACACCCGCGAGGTCCACCGTGGACTGCAGGTGTAGTCAACAATGATCTGACCAATATCAACCCAGAAGAAATCAAAGAACTCTGCAGTAAAACCTGAAATCCCCGCCGTCTTATTTCTGGCCATTTGAGTTACGGCGTACCTACCCTCTTCTAATGTAATGGACCCTCACATAATAATTTATCAGCTTCGGAAAGACGAGGATCATCGTCCTCAAGAGCGAAGGCTTGAAAGTTGGGGTGTTGTATTCTTTTCGAAGTGTACAAAGACTTGAAATGGAGCACACATTGTTGCAGTATTTGCTTGCTGCCACGGACATATTTTCCATCACAGGTCTCAATCGTCGATATAAGTTTTTGTGCGGCTCGATTCTGAGCGTATCTTAAGAAATAAGCGGTAGGTTTTTCTCCAAACTCCGTCCAAGTGGCTTGAGATCTGGTTATCGCTGCAATTCCTCGCTTTTCTTTCAAATCATTTAAACTATTCCGCACAGTAAGATATTCTGAAATGTGGTGAGATTGCGGTGCATTTGAAACTATTTCTTCTAATTCGTTAAGTCTATTGTACAATTCATTTTCCTCTTTCCGTTGTTCATGTGCAATTCGCTTGCTACGCTTAATTGTGAGAGTTCGAACATTACTTAAAAGCATCTCGACCAAAATACCGTGGTAACTGATCCCTGTGTACGCTCCTGCCTTTTGCTTAGCCGCCCTAATCTCGCCCGAACACTTTCGACATGTTCTGAATCACTGAGGAGTGAGTTATTGAATCTCCAAATACCTGGTCCCCGTTTTTCATTACCAATATTGACATCAATTACTGCGAAACTGTGATCACTCAGGATTCCGGGATCGATTTTTGCTGTAACGGTATTATTACAAATAAAATTTCTGCTGGCGAAGATGTAGTCGATTCGAGACTGTTGGAGGATTGCATCTTCGCCAAGAATACCGCCTGGTAGAGGGGTGCTTATATCGCCAAGAATCCTCCAAACAAAATTCTTCTACTAAGTCGTTTAACTTAATACACGCTCTTGTGTTCCTGTGGTTGGGATTGTCTGAATCCAAAGACTTAAGCTAATATTGAAATCACCACCTAGAAAAGTATTGGCATTTGCAAAGCACAAAAGTAATTCCCTCAGATCATCAAGAAATTTGCATTTTACATTTAAATCATCCGTAGATGGTGCGTATACTCCTATGATAATAAACGGATCGGGCTCGGCAGAAAGTTGCAAGCACAGAATCCGACCTTCATCATCGGAAGCAATTTGACGAGTTTGAAACGTATAGTCGCACGGGAGTAGTACAGCTACACCAGCTTGACCTGTCTGGGTACCATGGGAAAGAATACGTTACCAGACCACTCATGTCTCCAAATACGCTCTTGCTCTGGTCTAGAATGAGTCTCTTGCAAGATGACAATGCTATTTTTATAATTGATACGGATGTGACGAAATAATGCCCTGCGTTTTACTCGATCTCTCAAACCTCTGGCATTAAATGATACAACCGAGATGTGATTTATGGGAGACTTCAGTACCATATCCGGGTCAAGAAAAAGTGATAATTAATATTACCTGGTTTGATACGAAAATATCTGAAATATGTCGCCAAAAACGATGTTTTGCTTTTTTGCATTGCGTGAGAACCGCAGCGAAACCACATAAATAGGCAAAACCGAACCGCGACTCTCTCCGGCTTCTTGTCCTGCCCCCCCCAACTGCACACGACCTCCCACGCAGGTATGAACTGCAGGCCCACCTCCTTCCCTCCCTCTTCCCCTAACCCCACCCAAAAAGAACGCGAACTCGGAACCGTCCTGAGGACGCAAAGCCAAGCACTCGCCCCGCTCCCGGGCAACTCACAATCTATACAGAAACATCACACAACGTTTCAGCGGCTCAAACTTCCGATGAGCTGAGTTAATGGATACTGGTGAAAATCAGCAGCCTTAGCAGTCTTCAAACAGTCTTAGCAGGTCGTTTTATCTTTTTACCAAATTGTAAGGTGCGTGACGGACGTATAAACGTGAATGCATTCGAGACTATTCATGGGGCAACACTGTAGCAGAGCGATACAACATACGAACTCTAATAAAGATGACATCGGAAACGAGTTTTTTCACCAATCGCTGATGCGAGCATGGATAGCTTAACAGCTGACTTCGGTTTTACCCGATTCGTGAGACATTTGAAAGCTGTTCAACGCAATTAGGAATTAAAATCAAGGAGAAAATAGACAGTGAATTTAAAATTATAAGCCTCTCCATCAGTATTTACGAGGGAATGAAAGCTCGATTGTGAAGCAGTAGCAATTTGTTGAAAACTTTCAAATTTCCTTGGAACATTGTTCGTATTATTTTATAAACAAAACATTCATACACGCACATATACTTCGATTGCAGTTCGAGTGTTGTTCCAGAGTGAACAAACCTTGAGGCTGAACATGTGGTGAAATACTTGGTGAGAATTGAGACGGCACTAAATAAGGACAAATTAAGCAAAAAAACAAATTTACGCTGAAGCTGGCACAAAGCCTGCACGATACCTTTCTGAAGTCACTTCCATGAAGGATTTCTGCTCTCACCAGTCACTCAATCTCCGCAACCGATCTCGGCTCCGGTCCGTGATACACTCTCCGCACACTCCTCTATCGGCCGCACGGGGTTGCACCGGGACGGAGTTCTTGGTTGAGTGACGCGGCCTGAGAGTCACCACCGTGGGTGGCGCCAGGCGGTGACTTCGGAGAGTCTTCAGCATGTCGACGATCGGGAACCTTCCAAGGGCGACGACGAGCTCCAGCTCAGGCGGAGCAGCCTGAGCACCAGAAGATGCCGGAGGGCCCGGCGCGGACCGAGAGAGGGCCCTGCTGAGGGCGGCGCCGGTCGCGAGGTGGCAACGAAAACGCCGCCCACCCAGAATCTTCAACAAAGTCTCCTGGTCCGGAACCCTGACGTTGCTGCCACCCTTCTCCACGCGACAGAAGACTACACCCCGCCGTGTGAAAACGGAGGCGACGAGGCTGCCGTTGCTGGGGCGGCGTGCCTGAAGAAGCTGGTTGAAGATATGCTTATTGTGATTTGTCAGACTCTCGTTGATATAGAGCGGGGCCAGGCTTCGCTCGGGTCGACCACCAGGTGTCGAGTTGTGAGCCAGGTTGAATCGGCTCTCAAACACACGGTCTCGAAGCTGTCTGCGCACGAACTTACATATGACCTTCTCGTCACTCTCGAGTCTGTGAGCGATGTTGATATCTTGAGAGGTCAACTGCAAGTCCGTTATTCGCCTGTTAAGCACATCAACTACCCGCTGTTCCAAATTTTCGTTGAAGGGGCGCTGTTTGAAGTCAGCACAGGTAAGGATCAGTGATTCCAGTCTTCCATTTTTGTCGAGATTTTCTAGCTGTTCCTGAAGATTGCTGTTTAACTCTACGTTCTGCCGGAGCTGGGCTTCAAGGTTCTGAATCTTGATATCCTTCTCGTGAAGCTCACTTTCTAAAATACCCAGTCTGCGCTCGATACTTTCAAACTTTGCTTCAAACACTGCGATAACTTTAGTGCTACTAGCTGCACACGCCTCGTCCATCATGTCCTTCAGCGCACAGAGCGTGCTCGGGTCGAGCTGCACACCCTGAGGCGGGGCGGAGGCCACGCCCCTCTCGCCGCTCTGACCGGCCGCGGCTGGGTCGGGTGACGTGGCGTTCAAGGGCGAACGGGCCGACGCTTTGGCTGCCTGGAATCCTGTCTGCGGGATTGCATTTCCAGCACAGACAATTGGCGTATCCTTTTTGAAACCAAAGGAGTTTCTCCACCACCTGCCAGGCAATCCGAAAAGGCTATGTCGTCGCCACCTCAGCACCGCTCATGACGTCACACAGATTCTTTGGAGCTTGGAAGCCGGAACTATCATGCGCAGTCAATAGCACTAGTTCACTTTACGCGCACTGAATTCGGCTAGATCACCTGTGAACCTTCGCGAGCCGCAACACTGCTTCACAACGATGTCACTGCATAACATGCATGAGTCAATCAGTGTCACTACCCAGGAGCAGGGCTCTCCGCACTCAGCTAGCCATTCGAACCACGGGAGCTCGGTGGCAGGCGACCTGACCCGACCGAGTCGCGCGCCAGACTGGCGTGGACTGCAGGTACGAGCGGGCTGGGTCAGAGAGGTTACCGGCTCTGACGCCGCAGGCGCTGGACTGACAGGTGCGGAACCGGGTCCTGGAGCTGCGTCTGGGACGGAAAGAGTTGGTGGTTCCACAGCATCCAGCACGGTCGTCTGGTTGCGCATGCTTACGTCCAGCCGCTCCTCACCGCGGACCAGCCTCCTCGCGTGTACCCTCTCACCTGTGCTCAGGCGATAGCTTACCGGTCCAGTCCATCGTTGGATTTGGACGGGTTCCTACTATCCCGGCCACTTACCGGCTGCCTCAGGCGAACCCAGTCACCCTTCCGCCAGGTCGGCAGCTGACCAGCGCTGCGGTCGTGCCGGCGTCGGTACCCCTCCTGGTACTGGTTAAAGTGCCGGCGAACCTGCCGGTCACGTTGAACCCCCTCTGCTGAGGGACACTCTTCTGTATATATCTTATTTAGTGTTATGGGCGCCACATGACCTTCGTAGTCGGCGCGCCCTAAACCACCAATTATGATGATGATGATGCTGAGGGACCGGGCACTAGGAAAACATCGACCGGTATCCTCGCCCCGCGTCCCCTCATCGCTAGGAAGGGAGATATGTCCGTGGCTGTGTGCGCAGTTGCTCTGTATTCCCGGAGGAATTTGCGGACAAAGCTCGCACGCGACTCCCCAGCCGGGCGGGCAGATTGGATCGCCCCCTTAACCGTGCGGTTTGTGCGCTCCACGAGACCTCACGTCTGGGGAGAGTATGGGGAAGTGAAGACATGTTTTACCCCAACTGTCTTTAAGTACGTCGCTAGCGCTGCAGATCGGAACTGCGGGCAGTTATCCAAGATTAACTTTTCGGGCACTCCTTGCCGGGAAAACACTGCCTCCAGCAGGTTTATCACTGTGCTGGCAGTGACGTCCGCGCACAGTGCGACGTCGGGTCACCTGCTGTAGAGGTCACATATGACTATACCGTACGGACGGAGGTCTGGGGTCCCTTCATCGGGTCTATGATGTCGACCATCACCCGCTGCCAGACGGTCTCGGGGAGAGGTATCGCCTGCAAAGGCGGCCTTGCGACCTTGGTGTGTTCGTCGTGGCGGGAACACACCCTGCACTCTCTGAGCTGGGAGCGTACCTCAGCGTTCATCCCCGACCACCAGAAGCATTCACGCAGACGCTGCTTGGTGCGTGCTATGCCCTGGTGCCCACCGTGGGCGTTGGAGAACACGCGAATTCTTAAGGCCGTCGGCACAACCAGCTGCTCTCCGCGAAACAACAGCGGACCCTGGCTGGAAAGCTCACTGCGCACGTGAAAGAAGGTCGCTGCCGGACCCCTCACCTCACGACGCCGCGGAGGCCAACACCCCTGCACCAGCTGTCTCACAGCCCTGAGGTCCTCGTCGGCGGCTGAAGCGTTCACCATTTCAGCCTCCGGAATCGCCACTGACTCGGTCAGCGCGGCGATTTTTATCTCGTCGTCGTCCTACCACCGAGTCTTGGCTACAGGAGAGGCGGGAAAGACCGTCCGCCACCGAGTTTGCCGACGACGAGATGTACTCTACATTGAACGGATATTCCATTAGTCGCGCCTCCCATCGTGCAATACGGCGCCCCACATGGTTGCAACCCCTCGGACCCAGAATGGTGCATAGCGCCTGGTGGTCGTTTCTCAGGAGGAAACTCAGGCCCCACACATAGTGTCGCCACTTCTCTGTGGCCCACACACAGGCCAAGGCCTCTTTCTCTACTGTGCTGTATATCCTCTCGGCTGCACTGAGCGTTTTGGATGCGTAGGCGACGACTCTTTCCTGCCCCGCCTCGTCAACGAAGGAAAGGCATGTCTCGCACCCGAAACCACTGGCGTCAGTCGTCACGACCGTCCTCCTGCTGGGGTCAAACATCGCGAGAGCAGGAGTGGCTCGAATGGTGCCCTTCACCCTTCGCACCACCTCGCTCAGCTCCTTGCCCCATGCGAAACAGTTGCACGCAGGGCAGCGCGCAGCGGCCTCACCAAATCAGGCGAATTGCGGCAGAAATCGCGCATGATAACTAACCGCACCGAGGAACGCGCGCGGCGTGCGCTCATCACAGGGTCATCTGCCTCCAGCAGGGGCGTCACCCGCTCCGGATAAATCTGCACGCCTCCTGCGGAGATCACATACCCGAGGAAGAACAGACTGGTCTGCCCTGGTGCACTCTTCTCCCAGTTGATTCGCACGTTATGCTCCTCCAGCCGGGCCAGCACAGCGGCTACCCGCCTTTCGTGCTCCTGTCAAGAGGATGCGTGAATGACGATATCGTCCAGATACGTCTCTACTCCTTGGAGATGTTTAAGAATGGAGATCATCACCCTCTGAAAGCATAGACCAGCACTCGCTAAACGGAAGTTCACTCGTTTGAACCTATACAGCCCCTGATGGCGAATGAAACTCGTGAGACTCTGGCTGGAAGGGTGCAGCTCCAGCTGATGGTAGGCATCCTTCAAATCAAGACGTGTGAACACCCTCGAGCTGTGGAGCCGATCTACCACATTCTCTATACTGGGGAGGGGATAGCCATCAGTCACCACCGCCCTGTTCACCTGCCTAATGTCCACACAGAAATGCCCTCTGCTGTGACACAGACCTCAGGACCCACACCCAAAAAACCAGGAAGTGCATTACCCACCCGTACAACCGTAACAATCCCAGCACAACAGACGTCCAAAGAATCAAAAGCCAGAACACTCTCAAACAATACAACCAAAAGGCTTGGCTCCGAGCGGTCCTCCTCCGCACCTCCAAAGGGTCGTGGCGTGAGCAAACAACAGGTTGGAGACATCTAACCTGCGGGTCACGGTGATGCAGGGCTAATGCCGCCGCCATACCCTCCACCACCTCCGCCTTCACCAACACCGCCCGCGAAAACAACCAACAGGGAATACCCAGGTACAAAGACGCGCGACGGGAAACGCAGGCTCTCCTCCCCAAACTTACGATATGAGGAAAAATTCCCCTCAACACACGAGAGAAGAGAACACAGACTTTGCATTTTGGGACTCGAAGGGAAAATAATTTGGGTGCCGAGGGTCCAAAAAGAGCTTCTTCAGCCAAGGCTTCACTCTGGTTCCACCGAGAGCATCGGAAACGTGCAGCATGTTTGGCAGGATGGGCCCACACGCTGAGAGGCGTCGGGCCAAGAGTCGGGAAGCATAGGAAAAAAACATTCCCCGCTAAAGGGTCTGGGTTCGAGAATGGATAACCACCGCCGAGTGGAACTACAGTGCGTCTGAGATTTTACGGTAAACGAACGTAGTTAAGTGTTTCAAGTATGATTATTATGTGGGATTGACTTCTGTGAAGTAATGTTTCATGTTCGAACTAATACGACATTCGTTGTAACAAACAAGTGGGGCAAAACACAGTTGAAGCGCCTAAACAAACAACAAGATGTCCACCAGAGATGATCCTTCCCTTCACACACTTTACCTTTGATCATTCGTGCCCTCAGGTCGTCAGTCTCCACGCTCTACCAGTGGAACCTCTAGTGGCGTCTCAGTCACCCCACCTACGACCCCAGAGAAGTTCGAGCTGAGGAGAGGTTAGGTCAGGATGCGTCGGGTTGAGTGGGAGGTAGGTGCAGGTTGGCTTCCAGAAACACGGCATAGTGTTATACCACTCACACAAACTCAATCAGACAAGTCCCATCAAAGGCAATCTATGAGGCACAAAAAAACGACATCTTACGTACATTACATATAAAACCACCAGCATATGGGCTCTTGACAGGGTTTATCAGTGCATAGATCGCCTGATCATGGTAGCGGCGTAGGGACACGGGCACTGTTAAATCAAATCACCTCACGGCCCCCACACTACGGAACAGCTACGACAATCAACTGAGTTCGACACTGCTTAGCCCCAGCCACAGATTTCTTCCTTCAGCACGGCGAAGTGGTTGGCACCCCACACTGTGGCACCTTTTCCCGGCGGGCACACTGTGTCGTTACTCGGTGACCGGCCGGCCACAGCAAAACACTAAGTCCGGAATCTTCACCGCTTGGACGGTCGGCTTAGGTCGTCCTGGCAATGGTGAGGGCTTAGAGGACAAGTCCTACCTCCATCGCAACTGGCCGAGCTTGTGGGTGCAGTTACGATCAGTCGAGAATCTTTGTGGTCTACAGGTTCAGCGAGTGTCCAAAAGAAGGCGGTCGTCCGGCTGCGGCTTGATGCGCGCGAGGAAGATGCGTTAAGAGCAAGTGAGGTCCTCGGACTCGCTTACCCTCTAAATAAAAGCGGCCCTCAAAGTGAGACAGGGCGGTCGCACGCGGGCATTAGAAAAGTAGTTTGAATGGGCATCCCCAGGACCTCGGGTCCGGCAGGCACAGGCCAGAAAACATGGCAAAAACTCTGTGACTGGCGCTTAATATTCACAATACAGGTCGTTGCGAAAGCCAATCATGAAGAAAAACAATCGTTACTAGTCTTTTGAGGCACCGGCGGAGCGTAAAGAATGTTTGTAAATAAAACAAACATAATTAATTTAAAACATCTCAATAAATGTCTGGAAAACAAGCCTTAATATAAAAACATAAATTCGCCACGTGGTGAGAGCCTGAGATGGGAGCGTTGGAGAAATCGGGCAAATAAATACTCGGCCTATATAATATGCGGCGAAACGCGGATGCGGCAGAATGTTGTTTCACGGGGCAAGTTTTCCTACTAAAGGCTGGCATTTCGACTAGTCCAAAAACACATGTTAAAGTTTGCAACAAGCCTCGGGAGAGGGTCTGGACACCGGGCGGTTCATAAAAGCCATTCAAATGAAAGAAACACATTTTATTTTCATTTTTGGGTCAAAACCCCAGCCGTGATATTGCCCAGCAGCTAGACACAAAACGGACCCATGTTTGGTCCCATTTCAAGCGTGGGTTCAATCCAGGGCGCAAACTTACATAATTGAATATGCAAACACAATGTATTCGCTGAAGTTCAAAACTATCGTCCTTATACTTTAGCTCCACGCTTCGCCAATGCAGAGGCGGATCCAGGAGTAAATACAATCATGTTCAGGGTCGGATCAAGGGGTGGTGGCGATGGGGGACCCCGCACCCAAAGCTGGGCTGAGCATGCAAAAGACCCTCCCAGGGGCTCCTTATGCTCGATTGGCGTTCCCAAGGTAAATTCAGAAAACCAAACTCCATAGACATTGGTGTCGGCCAAATATCCGGGGTCCCGAAAGTATAAACTTTATTGTATAAGTACGTATAAGTACATCTAAGAGATGATTGTTAAAGGTTTACCCTCCATAAATAAATAAACGAGGACCCCGATCGGAACTCCTCGATTAAACCCGACCCCTTGAAAATGCGATCGGCCCGCAGGTCCCCAGTGGCTGAACTGAACCACTTCAGCCGATTGTCATTGTTTCGCGATATTTTCTTATACTAGCCGACATCACATCAATACTCACAAGTAGCGCAACCCGCCAGCCGGTTTCACAGAGCTCAGTAGCCACCCTACGTCAGCCGGCGTGGCAAATGTCTTCACCTGCAGCATACCCACTACCAGCCCGGTACCATAGGCGGATCCAGGGATCCAGGGGTAGTGGTAAGTGCCCCAATTAACCCTCGGTGCCTCTTTAAATGGTCACGGTGCTCCTCTGAAGCGTCGATGGCGCCTCCTGAAATAAAGCTTCCCCTCCGATCTGAGATCCTGGATCCGCCTATGCCCGCTACGCAGTCATATTTACCGGTCGCGTACCGCTATTGGCCGACGTCGCACCTCCGCTCACTCATAGGCGGATCCAGGGGGCAAGGGAGCACTCCCCCCCCGATCGTCCCCCGGCACCCCCTGAAATGGTCACGGCGCCTCCCTTAAAGGTCGATGGCGCCTGCCTGAAATGTCGCTTCCCCCAGGATGCGAAAATCGGCGCCCACCGATAGGAGTTGGCGCCCATCTGATATGTTTTGCCGGTCAAAAGTGGCGTCCCCGGACCGGATGGCGCCCTCCCCCTCGGGAAGGTGCCCCCGGATCGGCAATCCTGGATCCGCTTATGCGCTCACTGACTACATGACACACCTACATAAATTATTCGAATAGCATATGAGCTCCTTCGAAAACATTCGAAAGCGAAATGGACCACAACAATATTGACAACAATCAAATATTCAATCTTACCTACGCACTGCTCTTCCATCCTATTTTGGGTACAATCAAATATCACAGTCACCAGCTGCGGCCGTTTGTGTTTGCCTTATAGCAGTGTACTAGACTAGTATTATTTCTAGCATATTCCTAGTATGTTATACTAAAACTGGTACTAAATTATGATTCTGATCACTTTGGGTACAAAACTTTGAAGTACCCGTTATTCAACTGCCCTGAGGGGTGTTCATTGTGCATGTTTACGGGTTTACGTAAACCGAAAACAGTGTTGACAAACTGACTCACCAATCAGATTGAAGCGTGCTGTGACGTCATACTGATTCCTCGACGTCATCCAAGTTTTCGTAAACAGTTTACGCTGTTGATGCTCAATCACATAAACTTCGTCCATAAACTCTGTAAACATCTTTTGTTACGAAAACGGCGTCGTGACTAGCCTTTGAGCTTTCCGACGCTAAAGTTGGATGATCGACTTCGGGCAAGGCAATGGAGACACTGCCTTCGGGGCTACTTTTCTTTGTTGTATGTTGGTAAAATAGAATTGGTACTTCTCGAAACTAACGCATCTTTTTCAGTGTCGTTTAATAGTGTTAGGAATCTTATATAGGTAGGTAAGTCTGACCTGGATGATGTATTACGTAAATTTATGTTCGCATTGCAAGGCAATAGTTTTTTCCCTTAAAGCATAATTTATTGAGACAGCCCATTTCACTTTGATGACCTTTTCCCACTGGTACCTATGTTCTTGTATCACTTTTGCATCATATTTATGTCTGCATTTTTAACGATTGGACTTTTTCGTGCATAATTAACGAAAATAACATAACATCAAAGATCGGCATCTCAAGTCTCTTCTACAAGTCTCAGCTGCGCCAAAATTGCAGAGGTTTATGAAAACTTTTGGTTTTTGATCGGTAAACCAAAGGTGACGTTATGCTCGTGTGACGTCATACAATATGCCCTCAGGGCTGTTTACGAAAACCGCGTAAACATGCACAATAAACTGCACAATGAACACCCCTCTGGTTACCAGCACGTCTAGCTGGTCACCAGGAAAGCGCTCACACTTGAATAGTCCCAATGGATCACAGAAAAGCCCTCTCCCCTCCCTAGCGTCCATGCCTTTCACACATAGAAGCCGCCAGAAGTCATATAAGTATTTCTGAGGTCGAAAAATGGTAAGACTAGAACCCGTTTTTCTTCATCAATGACTTTACGTAAACGAAAAACTGTCAGAGGCCGCTGGAGGTGAACCTCACTACGCTGGAGAAGCTCGACCTCTCTGTTCCCCAGGCTGGAGGAGCTGAACCTCTGTTTTCTGTGTCTCCAGGCTGGAGGGGCTGAATCTCTCGTGTCTCCATGCTGGAGGAGCTGAACCTCTCTGTTTTCTGTGTCTCCAGGCTGGAGGACTGAATCTCTCTGTGTTTCCAGGCTGGAGGAGCTGAACCTCTCTGTTTTCTGTGTCTCCAGGCTGGAGGGACTGAATCTCTCTGTGTTTCCAGGCTGGAGGAGCTGAACCTCTGTTTTCTGTGTCTCCAGGCTGGAGGGACTGAACCTCTCGGTGTTTCCAGGCTGGAGGAGCTGAACCTCTCTGTTTTCTGTGTCCCCAGGCTGGAGGGGCTCAACCGCTCTGTGTCTCCAGACTGGAGGGGCTGAATCTTTCTGTGTCTCCAGGCTGGAGGGACTGAATCTCTCGTGTTTCCAGGCTGGAGGAGCTGAACCTCTCTGTTTTCTGTGTCTCCAGGCTGGAGGGACTGAATCTCTCTGTGTTTCCAGGCTGGAGGAGCTGAATTTGGGCTGGACGGACCTTTCGGCGGCCACGCTGACGAAGCTGGCGGCTGCCATCCCCACCACTGTCACCCGACTCAATCTCAGCGGCTGTAAGGACGCCCTCACTGACCAGCGTGAGTCACCTTGTGGCAGGGATATCGTATTGCACGTGGGCGACCGTGGATTTGGCTCGCATCGCTCAGCTTGCCGTCTGGCATCGTTGGGTGACGTTGGGCGGCTGGCGTGTGCTGTTGAGGCCGCGGGTGGCGGTGTGGTCGTCGCCTGCTGTTGAGGCCGTGGGTGGCGGTGTGGTCGTCGCCTGCTGACTGCGTGTGCTGTTTAGGCCACGGGTGACGGTGTGGTCGTCGCTTGCTGTTGCCGCCGCGGCTGGCGGTGTGGTCGTCGCCTGCTGACTGCGTGTGCTGTTTAGGCCACGGGTGACGGTGTGGTCGTCGCCTGCTGTTGACGCCGCCGCGGGTGGTGGTGTGGTCGTCGCCTGCTGGCTGCGTGTGCTATTTAGGCCACGGGTGACGGTGTGTTCGTCGCCTGCTGTTGACGCCGCCGTGGGTGGCGGTGTGGTCGTCGCCTGCTGACTGCGTGTGTTATTTAGGCCACGGGTGACGGTGTGGTCGTTGCCTGCTGTTGACGCCGCCGCGGGTGGTGGTGTGGTCGTCGCCTGCTGGCTGCGTGTGCTATTTAGGCCACGGGTGACGGTGTGTTCGTCGCCTGCTGTTGACGCCGCCGCGGGTGGCGGTGTGGCCGTCGCCTGCTGGCTGCGTGTGCTGTGGAGGCCGCCGCGGGTGGCGGTGTGGCCGTCGCCTGCTGGCTGCGTGTGCTGTGGAGGCCGCCGCGGGTGGCGGTGTGGTCGCGGCCTGCTGGCTGCGTGGGACGGTCCCATGCTGCTGCCGCTAGGTGTCGCGCCGCACGCAAAACATATATTTGTGACCGGCAACGAGAAGGTGATGCACCACTTTCGTAAGCTTACGACTCCCAAGTGGCAGCTCCAAACCCGCCCGGCAGGTCTGCGCTCTCTTAGTGCTCACTATGTTTGGGTACGCATTTGTTGGAAATTAACTTACGTTGGCTTTCCTGTCCTTTTTTCTAATACTATCTAATATTTCCCTGTCGTAGTCTGACAAAAGGCCGGCTTAATTTTGGATAAATAACATAGTTTGGCCGTCATTAAAAGTCATGCTCTAGTGATAGTTCGCTTGCATGGAACTAATTTCATTGTGACTAATTATTCTTGGTTTCATCCTAGGCCTACCTATTTATGAAAGAGAGTGTGCCACTTTTATAATGGGTTTTGAACTGAGATAGTAGTTTTGTAGAGTGTGTTGAGAAACTACTAATGACATGCTTAATTTCAGCCAAAGCTCTCGGTGTAAAATATCTGCCAGTTTTCAAAATTAAAGTAAAGGTGCTTATCGCATTACTTCAAACCCTGAAGGAATACCTTCCACATGGTTGCAGTAATCTGATTGGTCGTAAGCCCTAAGCCTCGTCTACTTGCGAGTGAACCAGATTTTCAGGCGAGTAGTCGTCCATTGCAGGGCGTCATTGGGCCGAATTGCGCCCAATGGCCGCAACATATCACATCCCCCTTCCCCGCACTTTCCAAAACAAGTATCTATTTTTTCTTCAAAATCCAACTCTGAAATTGTCTGTTTACATCAGGAACATGCATCATCTTTCCACCCCTGAACAGTTGCGGCCTCCGCAGCACCATCTGTCGTTCAGTTTTTGCACCAGTGCTTAACACGCGCATTGACGGGGGTCTGAGCCACCTTCGCATTGACGGGGGGCGGGTACCCGCCCCCCTAAGATCTCGAGAACCACGGTAGGTAGCGAAAAACGGTAAACGGCGTTGGGCTGCCCATCCACTTCTCCATCGAAAACATTTGAACCATTTTTTGTCAGGTCACATTTAAGGTCACGAGAGGTCAAAACATGCCCGTCATAGGGATAACATGTAAAATTCAGTTTTTCGGGCATTGCATCTGAACAAGTAAAGATAGAGCAAAACGACTTAAACTATATTAATCCTCTTAGCAAGCCGAATCGAATGATATATAATTTGACCTTGCTAGGTCAAATCAAGGATTTGACCTGACCTGAGGTCAGGTCAGGGTCAAATTATATAAAAATGCATATCATTAGAACCGCAAAGCCCAGGCGAGTCTAATGCAGCTAAAATAAATGCTCTATCACCATCCGTTACTGAGTTATTCCGTAAAAACCATTTTTCCCATGTATTTCCAATGGAGAGGTCATGCCTCGTACCTGACCTTAGGTCATCGATATCAAAAATACCAGAACATATGTTAGAGAACTCCGTGGGGCCATTATGTGATATGAGTTTCAATCGGATAAGTTCACCCTGCTCCGACTTATGCTATCTTAAACTTTTTTGAGGTCGGGTCACTTGACCTGTACTGGTGACCTGACCTGAGATGACCTAATCTTAAAATTTTCACAGAAGTTGTAAAAATGATGAGGGAAAAGGTATACCAAGTACGGCGGCGCTACGCGCCGCCGTTTTTCTACTATCCCCGAAAAACCCGAGGGGGCGGGTACCCGCCCCCCGTCAATGCGCGTGTTAAGACGAGAATGGACGAGGGACCGAAAGTACGATTGCAATGGCAAGTGAATAAATATAATCTGATGAGAACGGACGTCCTCAGCGGAAAATCAGTTGCGGGTCCTGTGATAATTTCACCATGTATTTGAATAGCCCATGCATGCGATTTTTGCCATGCGGAAACTTTGTGAATGGACCTTCAGATCGAGTCTATGATCAATGTTTTGGATTTCACTTATTATTGTTATTTTGATGACGTCATATTTTCTTTAAAAAACAGGTGATATTTCTGTTTTTAGCGTATGAAAGTGGGGGAAATGTAGTTCCCTGATTTTCAGACCTATTTTGTCTGTAAATTGTTCTTTTTAGAATTTTGACAAACTGGTTCATTCATTCCCCTTAAGGGAGGGCGGGCGTTTTGGCAACTTTTTGTATGATCTTTTGGAACCAGTCAGTTTCTTATGTTCTCGGACACGTTGATTTGGAATTTAGCATCGGAAAATCGATTTTCGAATGTTCTTTGCCCTCTGCGATGGTGTGTGCTCGCCCGTGCTGAGTCCGCCCCTGCCGGTGGTGCTCGAGGGTGCCCTTTGGCCTCTCCGGCGCAGTTTAACGATGAAAACTGTCCAGTTGGCTTGGTGAAGGTAGTTATACGGCGGCTGCTGTTGCCTCGTAAAGGGTCATTGTCGCAAAACATGATTGTGGTTTCTGGGTATTTGAAAACAATCTGTGTTTTGATGTTGGTATACATTTTTTTATTTTCTGAAAATTGTTGGGAGGTCGCTCCACTATTCTTTATTTTTAACAGTACCAGTAAAGGGCTTAAACCAGCTCTTCATCTCAACGTTTTCAATAACTATTGTAAGTCATGGGAATGCTTTTTTGTATGGAAAAATCGTGTGTAAAATTGATCAGTTCATCCGAAAAATAGAGCATAAGACAATTAATCACGGATGACTTAACAATGGCCAAATAGCCTTTGGGAGGATGGTCTAGTGGTACCAATTTCAGACCCTTACGCGGAAGGCCTGGCTCGAATCCGGGACTAGGCAATTTTTTGCTGAAGCAATGTGGCGGTGATAGTCTATTGGTATCAGTTCCAGGCTCTTACTCGGGAAACCTGGTTTGAATATTGGGCGAGGCAGTTTATACTGAAACAGGTTATTTTTCCGGTGCTCTGCTTGCTTGTTCCATATGAAAAAATGGATGGAATAGCTGCTCTAAGGACAAATTGTTCTGGTTTTACCTTCGCCCGGGTATGTGAGGGGGAATATGAGCCCCTAAAATTATTCTGATGTGGCCGGAGTAGCGCATTTTTACGCGAAGACTGCGTCCAGCTTTGATCTCCAGCCCCCTCGGATGCTTCCCAATCCTTCGGTTTTTCCTCCATTAGAAACCAGCTCTCCTCTATTTTCTGACAGCCTGAAGACGCTGTTCGCCTTTCGAAAATGTTTTTTGTGCCCTTTGTTGAAGGCCATCATATAACCCTAACTGTTTTTTTTCTTGCCAGGCACGAACCAGAGGTGCCCTATAAAAAAACAGGGCTGACCTTTGAGATTAAATACGTCCCATTCAGCACTGATATATAATTATTTGGAGTCGCTTTGATTCTTTGGTTACAATAAAATGTTCTATAAAAAAAACGCACCGTGGACCGGAGAAAAGCAGCGTGTGATACTGAACAGGACTGTTCATTAGCCTATATCGATAGTTTTCCAAATGTATTTATAACATATGGACACCCTACGTTTTTTGCCTCCATGTGTGGTTGAAATTTTGGTATACATATTATGTCGCTGGGAAATAGGAAATTTTCTCAAAATACGTTTCAAACTTCCATGTTTTTACTCCATGTGTAACGTAATTTTCCATTCCAAATGCCGATACTGACTCCCAAAACCAGAGGAGGTTCAAGTGGTCTCTCTAAACTTATTGGACCCAGCAAGGCTTTTGTTCCGAGCGAACTTTCCACCCAGCGGGCTGTTTTGCAATATGCCCTTAGTCTTAGAGAGCGGAATGTAAGCATGAATCGTAACTCAGTAGCCAGTATGGCGAGGGACAGATCAGAAAAAGTTCCCGAGGTGTAAATGAAAGTCAATTCTATCTTAAACCTACCCGTCACACTCTCGTCTCGGGGTATTGGATTAAGAGTGGAAAAGTTATGGAGAAAAGTGATTTATGCTGTATGGAACTGGGTTTCTGACCCAGTAGAGGTACCTACAGAGCATAGAAACAGAACTGGACAAACCATTTGCGTGTTGGAAAGAAATGTGCTTTGTGTCAGCGTCAGCCACCGACTATGGTCCAGTCTTCTTCTATAAGACTTCCATAAGACCTGGTCGATTGGGACGCATCCCGCCCGGTCGCCTGGCACATGTGGAGGCCGTAGCTTTGATCGTGGCTTAGGTCTTCCACGACATCTTGCGAAAGTAAAATCAATTTTTCACCAACCGTCACTGGCTCGAGCTTTCCGCTGGGTAGGTCAGTGACGCTCACGAATGCCTTGCCCAGAGGACCGCTAAAATCACAGCCTGATACTGTTGTCCCATCCAGCGTGGATACTAAGTGTCGCAACGGCAGCTCGCTGGTATGTAGATAGCAAACCAGCCGTACGAGTTTTCTTCCAAGCTTGTTCTCGACGTGGTGCATTGCTCGCCACGCCGCCCCGTATTGACATTGGTGCTATCGCCTTCAAAGGCGACCAGCGTATCCGTGGTCTTCCATCTAGTCCACCAGGCCGTTGGCTATCTGTTTCGCTACTGAAGCTGTTGGTGTGACCAGCTCAGGTGTGAAATGACACAGGTATGAGCTACAAGGACCCTCGGTCACACGGATGTGTTCTTCTTTCCTGAAAGAGGGAAAAGGCTTTGTGCTGTCATCGGCGCTAAGGACAACCCGTGTGATGTATTTCCATTGATCGAAATACACTCAAAGCACATTTCTTTCCAACACGCGAATAGTTTTTCCAGTTCTGTTTCTATGCTTTGTACCTCGGCTGGGTCAGAAACCCAGTTCCGTACAATTTTAATCACTTTTCTCCACAACTTTTCCGCTCTTGTTCCAATACCCCGAGGCGAGAGTGTGACGGGTAGGTTTAAGATAGAATTGACTTTCATTTACACCTCGGGAACTTTTTCTGATCTGTCCCTCGCCATACTGGCTACTGAGTTACGATTCATGCTTACATTCCGCTCTCTAAGACTAAGGGCATATTGCAAAACAGCCCGCTGGGTGGAAAGTTCGCTCGGAACAAAAGCCTTGCTGGGTCCAATAAGTTCAGACAGACCACTTGAACCTCCTCTGGTTTTGGGGGTCATTATGGGTATTTTGAATGCAAAATTACGTTACACATAGAAAAATGGGCATGGTAACAGGTACAGGGAATATCAATTCATCAAATAAAACAAATAGGGTAAAATAGCCACAGGGATACAGGCAAGAATTGACTAGAAATATTCTGAAAGCAAAATTTCGTTTCGAACCGTGCGGAACGCACATGAGCAGAACTTCAAGTCGTTTCTATTCCTAAAATATTCAATTTTCAGCAACATTTTTCTATTTTAATGACATTCTCTCATCGAGATAATTAAAATGAGCTACTGCTTCGTATCCTTATATAAATATGTTTTTGGGGCCAATATGACGCAACAGAGTAAAAACATGGAAGTTTGAAATGCAATTTGGAGAAAATTTCCCGATTTCCCAACCACACGATTTGGATTCCAAAGTTTCAACCACACTTGGAGGCAGGATGTCCGTTTTTTATAAATACATTTTGAAAATTATCGATACAGGCTACTGTTCATACGCCTCAGAGGCGGGGCACCTTTGATGTTATTTGGGGCATCCCAGACCACCTTTCTTTCGGAAATTCCCCAATTTTAGCCGAACTTGGAAGAATTATCGAAAATTTGTGTAGCCACCTCGTGTGGAACGCACATCTAAGCCAAATCTGGCGAGTATGGGTTTTAGAGGGGAACGTTTTTTGTCAGCAGCAGTTTGGAGATGGACTGGCCTCTCACTTTTTTGTGTTCCATATATAGATGTAAAATGCTGAGAAATACATCGTTGTCGACTTCAAGGTGAGGTAAGTTCTGATCGGGGCACATCAAGAAAATTTAGCTCAAAATTTTAGCCAGAAGCTTTTCTTACAAAATTTAAATAATGATTCGATAATCATTTTAAATATTGATAGTACCAGAACCTAGACCTAAGAATACACGCATTTCGTCTTTAAGACAGGCCAGCTGCTGACCTCAAATAGTGTCGGAACTCCCAATCTGTTGGAAGGGTACATATGTAGTGGGGATAAGGACGTCCTTATTGCGTATTCCCGATCGGAATTTGAAACTGAGTATCGACGTAGAGATGGAGCTTCGCTGGGGGGCCCCTAGCTGTACTGGGGGCCCCTGAGAGACTCTTGCACAAGAGGTTCTAGACTTGAGGCCCCCAGACGGTGTCGTCCTCTGAGTTTTTCTGGACCTCCTGACCTGAGCGGCTGTGGGGTCCGTGAACAGGCCTGGGCCCCCTGAGTTGTTAGTGGGTCCTCTGAAGTGATATTGAGTCCCCTCAGCTAATCTGGGACCCCTTTAGATAACCAGGCCCCACACGTATCTTGAAAACCATGTTTTGGCAATGGAGTGCCCTGCGCTTATCGGGACCTGTTATCTGGTATCAGCTGGTCTTGGGACCCCTGAGTTGGTTTTGAGCCGCCGGAGAGGGAGTTTTGCATGTACCCTTTGGGCTGTTCTGGGGTCATGAGAGGATATTGCACATAAGCTTACTGGCTGGGCCTTAGACCCTGAGCTGACTGAGGGGTCAGGGGCGCGGTAGTGGAGTGCTCATTATAGCTGGCTTCCATTCAGCCGATCCGGGTTCAAGTCCAGGCGGCTTCCCTGAGCAAGGAGCAAGATGGCTCCCGAGAAGCCCTTCCAACAGGGAAATAGTTGGCGATGCCGTATAACCCTGGCAGTTGGTGCGTCGATAAGCCTAAAAATTATAGGCTGAGGGGTCATGAAGGGTATAGGGCCCCTGAGAGGATTTACCTAGGAGGTCCCTGGCTTGGTCGTAAGGTCCATAGCTGGATTGGTGTCCCTAGAGCTGGTAAGGGCCTCTAAGCTGGTATTGAACCCTTTAACACGCGCATTGACGGGGGTCTGAGCCACCGGATTGACGAGGGCGGTACCCGCCCCCTAAGATCTCGAGAACCACGGTAGGTAGCAAAAACGGTAAACGGCGTTGGCTAGCCCATCCGCTTCTCCATCGAAAATATTTGAACCATTTTTGTCAGGTCACATTTAAGGTCACCAGAGGTCAAAAACATGCCGTCACATGCGGTCATAGGGATAACATGTAAATTAAGTTTTTCGGCCATTACATCGGAACAAGTAAAGATAGAGCAAAACGACTTGAATTCTATGAATCCTCGCAGCAAGCCGAATCGAATGATATATGATTTGACCTTGCTAGGTCAAATCAAAGATTTGACCTGACCTGAGGTCAGGTCAGGGTCAAATTATATAAAATGCATATCATTAGAACCGCAAGGCCAAGGCGAGTATAATGAAGCTAAAATAAACGCTCTATCACCCTCGTTACTGAGTTATTCAGTAAAAACCATATTTCCCATGTATTACCAATGGAGAGGTCATAAGTAACCTTCGTACCTGACCTTAGGGCATCGATATAAAAAATACCGGAACATATTTTAGAGAACTCGGTGAGCCCATTATGTGATATGAGTTTCAATTGGATAAGTTCACCCTGCTCCGACTTATGCTATCTTAAACTTTTTTAGGTCGGGTCACTTGACCTGTACTGGTGACCTGACCTGAGATGACCTATCCTTAAAATTTTCACAGAAGTTGCAAAAATGATGAGGGAAAAGGTATACCAAGTACGGCGGCGCTGCGCGCCTCCGTTTTCTGCTGTCTCCGAAAAACCCGAGGGGGCGGGTACCGCCCCCGTCAATGCGCGTGTTAAGGGATATGGGCCTTTTAGCTTGTCCGCGGCCCCATTGTGATGATCTAAGTCCCTTGAAATCGTCGAGGGCCCAACTGGTCTGGCCCCATTAGTTTTTCTGGGTCTGCTGAGCCGATTTAGGGCCCTCACAGCGGGTCTGGCCCCTGAGCTGGCCTGAGGCCCTTTCAGATGTTCAGAGTCCCCTCGCTGACTTTGAAACCCCGGTGCTGGCACTAGCGCTTTTTGAGCCGTCAGGGGCCTCTTATCTGGCCTGGAACCTCTTAACTGGTATGGCCCCTCTCAGCTAATCTTGGGCCCCCTGAGTTGGGTTTGGGCCTCCTGAGAGAGTTTTCCAAGGCCTGATCTAGGACTCTGAGAGGGTATTATACTGGAGCTTTCTGACTTTGTCTTGGGGTGCAAGCTGGTTTGGGTCACTTTAGCCGGTAATGACCCCTGAGAGGAGCTACATAAGAGGTTTTTGACTCAGTCCTATGGTCCTTAGCTGGATCAGTGTCCCTTGAGCTTACAAGAGCCCCCTGGCTCGGTATCGGGTCCGTTTGACGTATGGGCACCTTTGGATTGTTTGTGGCCCCCTCGTGCTTATTTGGGGCTCCCTGAGGTCTTCGACGCACCCCGCTGGTCTAGCCATCTTAGTTGGTATGGGGCTCCTGAGCTGCTTTTGGACCCTTTCAACGTGTCTGCGCCCCCTGAGTTGAAGCTTGGCCACCTGAGCTAGTGCTGGTCCCCTGAGCTTTTTTAGGTTTTTTTAGATGGTTAAGCCCCCACGCTGATCTTGGGACCCCTGTGTTAGCCTGGGCCTCCTGAATTGGCATTGGGCCTCCTGAGAGAGTTCCGCAAAAGACCTCTGGGCTGTTCTGGGTCATTGGGAGGGTATTGCACAGGAGCTTACTAGAGTGATATTGAGGCTCAAACTGGTTTTGGGCCCCTGAGCTAAAAGGGGCTCCTGAGGTAGAATGTTAAAGGAAGTCCATAGCTAGTCTACGCTCCCTGAGATGAGTTATGTAAGAGGTTCCTGACTTGGTCCTAGGGCTCCTAGCGGGATTGGTATCCATTGAAGTGGCATTGGGCCCGTTTAACTATATGGATCCAATTGGTTTGTCTAGGCACAATGTGCTGAGCTGGGGCCCCCTGAGCTTGTTGGGGCCCTTAGCTCATCTGGCACCCTGGGTTGGTGATGGGCCCATTTAGCTGGTCTGGGGCCCACTGAAAATCTAATTTGAAAAGGGTTTCTGACTTGATTGCGAGATCCTTGAGCCGGTGAAGGCCCCCGACAGACCAAATTGGTCGTCGGTACCCACAGCCATGTATCGGAAAGAAATTGTGGTTGTCATTAGTGTGTTTGCAGGAGGCCCGCTCTTTTTTATTCGCTATCATGACTTTAGTACTAGGGACAACGTGATGGGACCCTGCGTGAAAAGTGGTGGGGGAATTTTTCTTGAAATTTTAGGGGGAAACCATAGAGTGAGTGAGAGAGGGGAAAGAAAGAGCGTAGACAATGTGCCAATTTTGCGGAAACGGCATTCTGGACCTAGCAACCATCATATTGCAGCATGTTTCAGAATTTCCGGTGATTGATTTATATCATCAAAATATTTATATTGTAATAATCGTTTTGGGCTATTATGCACCAAATGCTGGGGTCATAAGACTTCTCAGAAGGGGAACCCGCTAGACTTGAGCACTGAGAAGTATTTTTATTTCACACGCTGATGTCCCTGCTGCTAACACGCTTTCATTGGACCAAAGCGCTCGGTACGTTATAATCGTTATCCTTTTAAAGACCGAGCAATGGTAGAGGTTTGACCCGTACCTATCTCATTTTAAAATATATGATTGAATGCTCAAAGTTTGTTGAAATGTGCATGTTGGTTTGACCTGCCGACGAAGTCATTATCCGGCTCGTGTAAAAATCCTATCATCATAGGGTTTCATACGGTACTTATAGGCATTGCCCAAATTTTAGTGTCTTCAGTTTCTTACGAAAAATATCCACTCCTGCAACCCCGACCGGACCGCTACCCCCCCTCGTGGTTTGAAAAGAGATCTCCACCCCTGACATCAGGCATCTGGTGACAGGCTCATGGCTTCTGATATAAGTAGTTTTCTCTCAGATATGCATCACATCATGCAATATATTGAGGAAAGTTAAGAGCGAGATGCCTCTCCCCAAGTCTGGTAGGAAGGATCTCAGTCCGAGGGACCATTCTCGCTCTTTGGCAGTAATTTGCTATCTCTGCGGACGAAAGAAGTCCCTCATTCCTGTGTCTCAGGCCTTGGAAGTCTTGATCCGCCAGTACCTACCGTCTTCTGCCTCTCTTCAAATCTTCACCCGACCTCTGTCTGTTCCACTTGCAGGGTGACTCTCAAAGCCTTTGAAAAGGACCCTGGGTAGACCACTAGGATATTTGCTCCTCTCATGGACTACGAGACTCTCTTTCCTCGATAAGAGTCTCGTAAGCCTGCTGGAAAGCCGAGACCTCGATCCGGACCAGCTCCAGCTCGGGCTTGATGGCGGACATGTGTCCTGAAGGTCTGTCTCATTGTTTGCGAGGCAGTAGACTGGGCGCAGGAGCCGCCCTGCAAGCGAGCTCGACATGTTGAAGGTGTTGGTGGTCGGGAAGCCAAACTGGCCCCCGTGAAGAGGCTGATGATCGTGGCAGCGACTCCTGATGTTGAAGAAAGCTGTGCCAACATCAAGACCATTCTCGACAAGCTCGACATAGAGTCGCTCGGCTTCTGCCCGCTCTCTTTGGATATGAAGGTCCAGCTGATGCTTTCGGGAAGCTGATGCTTTGCGAGATATTGGCTTTCCATTGGTGCGTTACACTATACATTTACTCCACAGGGACCATGAAAAATTGACCTAAAAACATTTGATGCATTATAGGACGGAATGTAAAAAGGGTCTTCCTTCTCGAAATTTTCACTAAAAGTGAGTGGGCAATTTCTCTAGAACGGCCCGATGGATGATTTTAAGTCATGCATCATTCTTTTCCTCTTTAATTTAGTATTTTGGTCAAATCAATCACTCTGCTCGACAATTCAATTTTTGCGCAATGAGTTAGGCAGGTGTGATGGAGAGGATGCCCTCGATGAGTTCTTAACCCCTATCAACGCCTCACATCCGATTATCGAATTCACCATGTAGTCAACCAAAAAAACGATGGAGGCCTCGCTTTTTTAGACGCCTTTCACCCTGAAAGAGGACAGGTGCATACAACTTTACATGGCGATGTCATTGTTAACGTTTATCATGTAACAGTCGCGCAGTGTGGATTTAGACGAATCAAATTGTTTCAACCAGATGGCAAGTAATGCCTTCATGGTTTGAATTGAGGCCTAATTGCCATTTAATTTGAACTTGTGCGGAAGCGTGCAGCCCGGAAAAGGAAAAGTGAGCGGAGAATGAATTTGCGCGAAAACAGCAGTGTGCTGAAAACGAACGCCGAGTTTTCTGTGAAATTAAATATATCAATAGTGGTTCATCAACACGCTCTACAGAACTGCGAGATAATTCAAAACCCATTGTAAAGGTGTGACACTGAAGCTCAGCCCAAGGTGGGGGTGTGATGGTCTGTGGTGTAGCTTCCGCTGACGCCGCGTGTCCGCCTGGCAGACGTCCGACAGCTGCTGCGCCGCGTGGGCAGCCAGCTCCGCGTGCTGGACCTCAGCGACGCCACCTCCATCGGCCAGGTCGCCTTCGACGCCATGATGCAACACCTCACCGCCATCCAGCACATCGAGCTTAGTCGCTGCTACAACATGCCCGCCGTCCACTGCGTGTGAGAAACCACGGTTCTGGTGTCCAATCTGTCCACTGGGGTGTGAGAAACCACCGCTCTGGTGTCCAAACTGTCCACTGGGGTGTGAGAAACCACCGCTCCGGTGTCCAACCTGTCCACTGGGGTGTGAGAAAACACCGCTCCGGTGTCCAACCTGTCCACTGGGGTGTGAGAAACCACCGCTCTGGTGTCCAAACTGTCCACTGGGGTGTGAGAAACCACCGCTCTGGTGTCCAACCTGTCCACTGGGGTGTGAGAAACCACTGCTCTGGTGTCCATCCTGTCCACTGCGCGTGAGAAGTCACCGGTCTGGTGTCCATCCTGTCCACTGGGGTGTGAGAAACCACCGTTCTGGTGCCCATCCTGTCCACTGCGTGTGCGAAGCCACCATTCTGGTGTGAGAAACCACCGCTCTGGTGTCCAACTTGTCCACTGGGGTGTGAGATACCACCGCTCTGGTGTACATCCTGTCCACTGGGTTGTGAGAAACCACCGTTCTGGTGCCCATCCTGTCCACTGCGTGTGAGAAGCCACCGCTCTGGTGTGAGAAACCACCGCTCTGGTGTCCAACCTGTCCACTGGGGTGTGAGAAACCACCGCTCTGGTGTCCAACCTGTCCACTGCGTGTGAGAAACCACCGTTCTGGTGCCCATCCTGTCCACTGCATGTGAGAAGCCACCGCTCTGGTGTCCAGGCTGTCCACTGGGGTGTGAGAAACCACCGTTCTGGTGCCCATCCTGTCCACTGCGTGTGAGAAGCCACCGCTCTGGTGTGAGAAACCACCGCTCTGGTGCGAGAAACCACCGCCCTGGTGTCCAACCTGTCCACTGCCTGTGAGAAACCACCGCTCTGGTGTCCAACCTGTCCACTGCCTGTGGGAAGCCACCGCTCTGGTGTCCAACCTGTCCAATGTGTGTGAGAAACCACCGCCCTGGTGTCCAACCTGTCCACTGCTTGTGATAAGCTACCGCTTTGGTGTCCAACCTGTCCACTGGGGTGTGAGAAGCCACCGCGCTGGTGTCCAAACTGTCCACTGGGGTGTGAGAAACCACCGCTCTGGTGTCCATCCTGTCCACTTCGTTAGAGAAACCACCGCTCTGGTGTCCAACCTGTCCACTGGGGTATGGGAAACCACCGCTCTGGTGTTCAACCTGTCGACTGCCTGTGAGAAACCACCGCTCTGGTGTCCAACCTGTCCCCGGGGTGTGAGAAACTACCGCTCTGGTGTCCAACCTGTCCACTCGGGTGTGAGAAACCACCGCTCTGGTGTCCAACCTGTCAACTGGGGTGTGAGAAACCACCGCTCTGGTGTCCAGCCTGTCCACTGCGTGTGAGAAACCACCGCTCTGGTGTCCAACCTGTCCACTTCGTGTGAGAAACCACCGCTCTGCGTGTGAGAAACCACCGCTCTGGTGTCCAACCTGTCCACTGGGGTGTGAGAAACCACCGCTCTGGTGTCCATCCTGTCCACTGCGTGTGAGAAGTCACCGCTCTGGTGTGGAAAGCCACCGCTTTGGTGTCCAACCTGTCCACTGGGGTGTGAGAAACCACCGCTCTGGTGTCCAACCTGTACACTTCGTGTGAGAAGCCACCGCTCTGGTGTCCAACCTGTCCACTGCGTGTGAGAAACCACCGCTCTGGTGTCCATCCTGTCCACTGCGTGTGAGAAGTCACCGCTCTGGTGTGGAAAGCCACCGCTTTGGTGTCCAACCTGTCCACTCGGGTGTGAGAAACCACCGCTCTGGTGTCCAACCTGTCAACTGGGGTGTGAGAAACCACCGCTCTGGTGTCCAGCCTGTCCACTGCGTGTGAGAAACCACCGCTCTGGTGTCCAACCTGTCCACTTCGTGTGAGAAACCACCGCTCTGGTGTGAGAAACCACCGCTCTGGTGTCCAACCTGTCCACTGGGGTGTGAGAAACCACCGCTCTGGTGTCCATCCTGTCCACTGCGTGTGAGAAGTCACCGCTCTGGTGTGGAAAGCCACCGCTTTGGTGTCCAACCTGTCCACTGGGGTGTGAGAAACCACCGCTCTGGTGTCCAACCTGTAAACTTCGTGTGAGAAGCCACCGCTCTGGTGTCCAACCTGTCCACTGCGTGTGAGAAGCCACCGCCCTGGTGTCCATCCTGTCCACTTCGTGTGAGAAGCCACCGCTCTGGTGTCCATCCTGTCCACTGGGGTGTGAGAAACCACCGCTCTGGTGTCCAACCTGTCCACTGGGGTGTGAGAAACCACCGCTGTGGTGTCCAACCTGTCCACTGGGGTGTGAGAAACCACCGTTCTGGTGCCCATCCTGTCCACTGCGTGTGAGAAGCCACCGCCCTGGTGTCCAACCTGTCCATTGCAGTCTACCTTGTGCATTGCAGTCTATTCAGCCAAATGTCAGTATATACATATGTGCTTTTTACCGGGCTTTAGGTGAGTGTGTTGGTTAAGGTTAGGTTAGGTTAGGTTAAGTTAAGTTAGGTTAAGTTAAGTTAAGTTAAGTTAAGTTAAGTTAAGTTAAGTTGGGTTAGGTTAGGTTAGGTTAGGTTAGGTTAGGTTAGGTTAGGTTAGGTTAGGTTAGGTTAGGTTAGGTTAGGTTAGGTTAGGTTAGGTTAGGTTAGGTTAGGTTAGGTTAGGTTAGGTTAGGTTAGGTTAGGTTGGGTTAGGTTAGGTTAGGTTAGGTTAGGTTAGGTTAGGTTAGGTTAGGTTAGGTTAGGTTAGTGCCTTCTTTTCCGTTAGACTCAGCAAAAGTCATCCCTGAGCCTGTAAAATTAAAAAAGATAGTATCTACACCAAAGCATTTTGTGCCTCGCATTCATAATTTCCGGCGACCAACCTTTGGTTGCATTAAGGTATTGAAGTTCTGGTATTGTTTTTAGGCTGGATTGTACTCTGTCTCATTTCCTACCAATATACATTTGCCGTGCCAAGTGGCGCTGGAATGTTGCTTTTTATGATCTCCTGAACGCCGCTGTCCGTGATCACGTGCCCACAATCGTGCTGCGACGCGGTTACCCCCCATGGTTTGATGGTGTGCTCAAACGAGCACTGAGTGAAAAGGAAGCCGCTTTTAGACGTAAGAAGCGTAATGTAAACCCTCATTCAGAGATGAACTTTCGTGAAAAACATAGAAAATTCAAGAAATCATGCTCCAAATACTTCAAATATCTAAAGGGTATGATAGGTGACTTTGAAACCAATCCCAAACGTTTTTGGAGTTACCTCAAATGTGTACGTGGAACTAGAGGCTCTCTTTCTGTGATGTTGGACGGCAACACTGAGGTTCATGGCGATGTAGAGCGGGCAAATCTCCGGAACCAAGCGTTCGCTAGGAAATTCACTGAGCCTCATGTACAAGTGTATTGTTCTCCTCCGGCATTTGACCTGCCACTTCTGAATCGTTTTGTGGTGACTGAAGGAGATGTTCGCCGCGCACTCACGTCGTTACAGGCTCACAAAGCCTGTGGACCGGATTACATTAGTGCGCGTGTTATTAAAGAATGTAGTGAACAATTGGTAACTCCCTTGGTCATCTTGTTCAACACGAGTGTTCAGCGGGGATCTTTTCCGGGCAGGTGGGCGGAACGAACATCGTTCCTGTGCACAAAAAGGGCTCTAAAAACTCGCTTCAAATTACCGCTCTATCTCACTCACCCCACTGTTCGGCAAGATTCTGGAGCGCTGTGTATGTGACGTACTAATCTCTCATGTTCAACCGGTCCTGGCCCCAAACCAACATGGCTTTGTCCCACGCCGCTCTTGTGATACAAATTTAGCTTGTCTTCTAAAAACGGCGTGGGAGGCGATTTCATCTCGTCATCAAACTGACGTCATATACACCGACTACTCCTCGGCGTTTCAGAGTGTCAACCACAAATTAATGCTTCATAAGTTACAAAACTCCTATCAAATCTCAGGTGCCGCCCTCAATTGGCTCTCTTCTTACCTTACAAATCGAAAGCAACGCGTAGTTGTTAATGGTAAATTTTCTGAGTGGACACCTGTGCGCTTTGGAACGCCGGAGGGTGGAATTATCTCACCGATCCTGTTTGCTCTCTTCATCAATGATCTTTCGGACAAAATTAAAACGAACTGTCTTCTTTTCGCCGACGACGTAAAATTGTATAATAAAATTGTGACTCCTGAGGACTCAGAGCTACTTCAAGCTGACTTGACACATTTGGCTGAATGGTCTCATCTTTGGAAGCTGCAGCTTAATCCGTCCAAATGCAAATCCTTTACAATTTCTCTGAAGAAGAATCCGATGCTGAACATCTACAAAATTCAAAACGACGCCCTAGAAAAATTATATTTCATTCGGGACCTTGGCGTTTGGCTGGATTCCAAATTAACATTCGCAGAACATATAGATAAAATCGTAAGTCGAGCAAACAGGATGTTAGGTGTGATGATTCGGTCGCTCCAGACTGGCCATCCGGTGGTTGGAGTGAGAGCGAGCTCGAAATTGAAACCCGAGCCAATTTTGACGGCATATTTTTCCATTGTTCGTTCAATTCTTGAGTTTGGATGTATTATTTGGGGTGGGCTGCCAAAACCCATCTGGGAATACTGGAAAAAAATTCAGCATAAATTTCTTATCTAGCTAGCATCCGTTTCTACTCAACCCTCCGTAAATCTAGGATACGATGAACTTCTGGCCCATTTCAAAATCCCAAGTCTAGCCAAGAGAAGACTGCAATATGACATTACTTTTGTACACAAAATTCTAACGGCCCAGATCGATTCCGCCTTTCTGCTTGGTAGCTTCCCGCTTCACGTGCCAGCAAGAAGAACACGTGCAATGGCAGGCACTTTGCTGAGCGTACCACGGTACACAAAGGAGACTGTGAGGCGGGGTGTGTACTGTCGGCTTCCCAAAGCTTTTAATGATTTTATGCTCGCCTGCCCATTTGCTGATCCATTTAGATTTTTATCAGGTCAGTTCAAATCTCAAGTTCGGAAATATGATAGGCAGTAGGAACGCACCATTTATTTTATTTCATTGTATTTTATTGTTGCCTTTTACATATGTATTTTGTAATGTTTTTAGAGTTTTATTTTGTATATTTTTATCTTTTTTATTTTTACCTTGTATTTACTTTTTGTCTTGACTTGTTTTTTAACATGTGTCTTGTATGTAATTTTAGGGAATCTGGGTTTTATCCCTGACTTGAGCTTTTACTGGGGCAAGCCCCTGTCGCTCATATGAGATGAATAAATAAATAAATAAATTTATACGATTTCTTGAGTACTCAGTAACTGTAATGCGCAGTTGTTTTCTCGGAGCCATGTTTCATCCCGAGCTAAATGTCTTAAAGGCTGGCAGGCAAACCTGTCAATATTTTGAAAGAATACTTTATTATTGCATGGAATATGTTCTGTCTCATTTCGTGACATAGCATCCATGGTTGGTTCTAAGCAACCGACAAATACCGGTTTAAGAGCTTTCTTGAGTTTTCAGTAACAAAAAATGTCCTGTTTTTCCCTGATGAGTGTGTCATATGGAGCCAGATCTCTCAGAGGCTGGCAGGCAAACCATGCCTACATTTTCTAAGAAAACAATACTATCACTCGGTGGGAGGAAACTACTGGGCGCTGGGCAGGGCGTGAATAATCACCTTTGGTATGATCGTAAGCTTACCTACACGTACCAGCGGATGATGACCTATACCAGTCCCCAGATATAATGTTACCACGAATTTGGACAAGTTCCTACGAGTTCCTACGAGAGCATAAATCTCGCTTAACACTATCGTTGGTAACTGTAACATTATGTCTGGCCCGGCTGGAGGCCAGCTGAGCCTGCCTAGGCGTCAGGTAACTGTAACATTATGTCTGGCCCGGCTGGGGCCCAGCTGAGCCTGCCTAGGCGTCAGGTAACTGTAACATTATGTCTGGCCCGGCTGGGGCCCAGCTGAGCCTGCCTAGGCGTCAGGTAACTGTAACATTATGTCTGGCCCGGCTGGGGGCCAGCTGAGCCTGCCTAGGCGTCAGGTAACTGTAACATTATGTCTGGCCCGGCTGGGGCCCAGCTGAGCCTGCCTAGGCGTCAGGTAACTAACATTATGTCTGGCCCGGCTGGGGCCCAGCTGAGCCTGCCTAGGCGTCAGGTAACTAACATTATGTCTGGCCCGGCTGGGGCCCAGCTGAGCCTGCCTAGGCGTCAGGTAACTAACACTATGTCTGGCCCGGCTGGGGCCCAGCTGAGCCTGCCTAGGCGTCAGGTAACTATAACATTATGTCTGGCCCGGCTGGGGCCCACTGAGCCTGTCTAGGCGTCAGGTAACTAACATTATGTCTGGCCCGGCTGGGGCCCAGCTGAGCCTGCCTAGGCGTCAGGTAACTGTAACATTATATCACAGGGCAGCAGTCGATTTCAAACGTGTTTTAGCATATTTGACCGAGGTGGGCTTTGACGTCATCTATAACCATGGAAGAGCTAGACAAAGTAGCGGTGTTTAAACTCTAGATGGCTGTATTTGTGAACTTAAGAACACTGAACTGATTTTTAGCATCTGAGAAGCCACTATAACGATGGGCGCGACATAGCCTAGTCGCTGGAGCGCCCTAAACCCCAACACACACACTGGCCCGGCTGGGGCCAGCTGAGCCTGCCTAGGCGTCAGGTAACTGCAACATTATATCTGGCCCGGCTGGGGCCCAGCTGAGCCTGCCTAGGCGTCAGGTAACTAACATTATGTCTGGCCCGGCTGGGGCCCAGCTGAGCCTGCCTAGGCGTCAGGTAACTGTAACATTATGTCTGGCCCGGCTGGGGCTCAGCTGAGCCTGCCTAGGCGTCAGGTAACTAACATTATGTCTGGCCCGGCTGGGGCCAGCTGAGCCTGCCTAGGCAGAAGGCATTGTCAGGTAACTAACATTATGTCTGGCGTGTAGTTAGCCATATTAGGTTATTTATTCTTCAAATGCCAAGGGCAAATAACTTAATTGGTTAAAAATTAACTAATCTCAGTATGATATGGGCCCCGAGGAACACAGGTGCTAGTTAATATTATTACGCTCTCCAATCCTCAGAGGTCCCGTCAAGGTCCCGGTACAGACCCAGTTGATCCCGGCAAAGTACCAACCGGGTTCAGCTTCCGGTCCCGTTAGAACAGATAGGCCTTTGGTTGAACTGATCCTTTGAATTTGGTCTATTCTTCACTGTGTGCTTTCAATTTCTTAATACCGTTTTCGAAACATAATAGGATGTGCTTGGGGTTTGTCATTTTATTTCAGAACCGAAGTGGTAAACGTCCAGGGGGAACTTCCATCTAAACTGTGAACCAAAGTAAGTCACATTTATGCCTCAATAGAAATCAAAACTGACTTTTGGTACATTGATTCAGCCTCCTCTGCTGGTAAACCGAACCAAATGTCACTAAATGTAATACGCGACTGGCATAACACAGCCCTTTAGCTATGAATTCGCTTCCACCCAGGACCTGAATAATATTGATTCCACCTTGCTTCAAAACACATACTTTATAACGTATGTTGTTTACGTTCGTTACTGTTAATGAAACCTTTACTGAAGGCGAAAACAAAAGATGAAAGAAAGAGAAAGACTAGAAAATGTTTTTTTTGTCAACGGCACACCTACCCTATGAAAATTTCCACAATACCATGTGCTTATAGATGCATGTTTCCCTAGCAACAAACTTCTAACCCCTAGTCTCCACTGAGTACCACACGCGTGAGTGTCGTCGGTTGGCCGAAGTGCCAGCCGGCTATTGGTGAGGCGCGCCGGGCGGCCCATTTTCGCGCGCATGGCGTCAATCTTTGGCTGACTAAGACATCGATAAATTCAAGAACGCAAATATTTATTTTAGATCAAATATTTAAATATTTAGCATATATATATATATATATATATATATATATATATATATATATATATATATATATATATATATATATATATATATATATATATATATATATATTGTGTGTGTGTGTGTGTGTGTGTGTGTGTGTGTGTGTGTGTGTGTGTGTGTGTGTGTGTGTGTGTGTGTGTGTGTGTGTGTGTGTGTGTGTGTGTGTGTGTGTGTGTGTGTGTGTGTGTGTGTGTGTGTGTGTGTGTGTGTGTGTGTGTGTGTGTGTGTGTGTGTGTGTGTGTGCGTGTGCGTGCGTGTGTGCGTGCGTGTGCGTGCGTGCGTGCGTGCGTGCGTGCGTGCGTGCGTGTGCGTGTGCGTGTGCGTGTGCGTGTGCGTGTGCGTGTGCGTGTGCGTGTGCGTGTGCGTGTGCGTGTGCGTGTGCGTGTGCGTGTGTGTGTGTGTGTGTGTGTGTGCTCATAGTGACAAATATAAGTTACAATGATGTTTAAGCGAATTCCAAAAACTAAATTTATAAAAACATTATATTGCACCACATATACGCGTTTCGTATTAACTTCATCAGAATGTAGCACAATACAAGTATAAATAGAAACAGGAATATTCAAACATCAACTTGAATTTCGTTGAACATTATTCAACAGTCTTCAGCAAAGTTTTGAATATGCCAGCGTGTCACCATTCATACGCCTTCAGATGAATAGTACAAATCCTAAATATTTCAAACATAACGGTATACGCTAATGAATTTAGCTATCGGAGTGCTTGTTAAGAAACCCCTAAGTGCTTAAGTTAGGAAAATCGTAGAAGCTTCTTTCATTTTATCAAACAACTGTATCAGACAACGTATGGGTTTCATTAACTTAAGCACTCCGACAGCTAAATTCATTACAAGCGTATACCAGAGTTAATTGTTTTGAAATATTTAGGATTATGGTACTATTTTATTCTGAAGGCGCGTTTTTATGAATGTGTGCACACTGTGGCCTCTGTGCTAATATTCTGAAAACTTTTTGCTGAAGGACTGTAGAATAATTGTTCTCATGACATGATTGCCGAAATTCCAAGTTCATGTTTGAATATTCCTGTTTCTATTTATACTTATATTGTGCTACATACTGATGAAGTTAATACGAAACGCGTTTATGTGGTGTAATATAATGTTTTTTATAAATTTAGTTTTTGGAATTCGCCTAAACATCATTGTAACCTATATATAATATATATATATATATATATATATATATATATATATATATATATATATATATATATATATATATATATATTGCTGTGCCGCGGAAAGTTCCTTGGATGTAGATTCAAGTTTTCTTAGCAGTTTTCGATTATTTTGGGAATGTTTATGGAGAACAGAGGCAAGGACATGTGACGTGTGTCAAAGGACACACAACAACACAACACACAAATAAATATATATATATATATATATATATATATATATAATATTTATTGTAGATCATTTTAAGGTGAATCACTGGTCACACTTATTAAAAATTGTTTCAAAAATTTGAATACAAATTTCCAAAAACTTAAAATAATTATTTTTGAGAAAACTCAATCCTCAAAGTTGGATACTATAATTGTAAAAATAAGCACGTTTTAAATGAGCATCCATAACGAAGAACTACACAGAAAATGATGATTGTATGCCACCATGTTTTGCCAAAAACAAGGCTTTAACGATTTTCAGCAAGCTGTAACTCCCAAGCCCATATTTTGAGAAAAGAAATATTCTCAAATCTGAATTCTACGCCACTGATAACCCTGTTTACGAAGTTCTAACGAAATTTGAGACTATGCTCTGTACAATCCAGGTGGTGCCTGGTCGATTTGTCCTGGAACTGGACTGGACTGCCATACCTAGCAGCCACGAGCCCCACGAAGCACCTAGCCTAGCAGCCACGAGTATAGCAACTGGATCCCCACCTCGGGCCTTGTGGCCCCCTTCGACCAACACACGACCCGACTCCATGATCAGGAGCCCCTAGGTCCAAATTGAATCCCCTGCCATAATCGCGAGCGCCATGCAACCGCAGTTAGTCTGCCATGCCTAGTAGTGTCGGGCCCCCTGTGGCCATATCTGGACGCCATAACCGCGAACGACCAGTGGTTGCAAACGGGGGTCCCCATACTTCTAGTTGCGGGTACTCTATTGGAACTGGGTCCTCTTCTACCATATCGGATTTCCTGTGGCCACAAACGGTCCCCCCTGCCATAATCGCGGGCCCCCTTGTGTCGTACCGGCCTCTACCGAAACTGCGATAGCAACTATGCCTCGGAGCCGTTGAGTTTAACATGTTAATGTATCATGTGCCAGCGCTGTGCTAACGCCCGTGTCCGACGCTCTCCGCAGCCAACTGGGCCAGCTGAGCACACTGACCCACATGGAGATGTACAACTGCTTCAACGAGAGTGGTGTGGAAACGCTGCGGCGGGCTCTGCCGCGTCTCTCCATTAACACAAAGCCGCTGAGCACGGTGGCTCGGCCTACCGTCGGCAACCGGAGGACCTCCATCTGGGAACAACGGGTCAGAGACTGAGCTTCCTCAGGGCAACCATAGATGACATTGCGACGGCTTACGCCCTGCCGATCGGTTTTTGAGCTGAAACTTGCTGTTCGGTGATGAGTAGGTTGCTCACCTGGCGGGTCATGTTGCTGTCTTATTGCTGGTGATTCGGAAGGTGGGGAATGCCCCTGGTGAAGGCTGTGGCGTTAGATGGGTTGTAAACTGAAGAGGCCAGTGTTGAGGTGATGATGGGCGGTTTTGGTTCGGCGGCTGTGCAGCTGAGATGTAACTGTGCCTGGGGCTGTCGCCGTTTGTGAGAGCTGGTTTCACTGGGGTACTTGGATGACAAACTTTCGCTACTCGTTTTGTCTTGTCCTGCAGGTTTTCACATCCGGTGCTAACGTTTCGGTCCTTGACAACGATCTAGCTTTCAGTCATATGAAGAGATCAAACAATCACTCATCAATTTACCGTAAAAACAAAACGGTTTTCGAGATTTTCGCAATGTTCACGGTTACGAAAATTACGACTATTCTTTATTGTATCCTGTTCTAAAGAACTTCAATAGCACACTGCAGTACAAGCGTGCGAGTATCGATAGTCCAAAACGAGGAAGATATGTGAGAGGTTTTAACTAATGGCAAGGCTGGAGACGAGTGAGCAAGTTTGGCTACGAGAGCAAAACGAATGTTTGAACGTGATCGTACTTTGATTAGGCTGCTCGTTTAAGACGGGAATAGGTCCGATACCTGCTCCTCGAGGGATGAAGGTGACTTGGGTGAATATCCCAATTTCCAGTTCGAAAGTCAGACAAGCGTAGTGCGCATGATAACAAGCAGGAGGCTGTCAGTGCGCGGAGGAGCCTGCCATGTAATGTGACGGGGGTGGGCGTGGCATGTCTCCAAGGCTAGTGTATGAAGCCCACCTTGCAGCGTCCGCGGCAGCGGTGAATGGCGCTCCCCGTCTCAACAGCGGCTGAGAAACAACATCCCCTGTCCAGAGAGCGCGTCACCCGCCACTTACTCTCAATTGTCCGCGACCATTTTCGTATGGTTAAGTGCCCTCGTGCCGGTCCCATGACATTTTGACCAATTGGGACGCGTTCTCGTGGACAACTAAGGACAACTAAGGTCCTGTATCACATCCCAGATAACCAATTTCAAGGTCTACCTACTTAGGTTCTTTGAAACCCAAGAGGTTGCGCATCTGACTCCACCAAGAACAAGACCGGTGCGTACCAACTGAGTGGAGACCCCCGGCAGACGCATCTTCGCTCTTGTTTCGTCCGTATGGTGTCCTAAATCGGATAGCCGGTCCGCACTGGAGGGATTTCCATGCATGCGCTCGCGCTGCAAAGTGGGCATGTACACGTCAAACCGCTGTCAAGCCTAAGCTTTGGGCTGTGTTTGGAGGCCGGGCCGCCGCAACCATTGACCCACTACGTCGCCATTGACCAGCCAGCTCAATACCATATTGCGGGACGCGGGGTTTTGTAGGGCAGTTTGCTTTTCATATGAGCTAGTTTTTGCACATAACCTTGTGATAGACATTGGGAGCTGTGCGTGTTTCACATATGGCCTTAAGCAGGCGTTTGATATTCGTATTCACCATTTTCAGTATACTTTGGATTGTAAGTTATTGTGGAGAGGGCGGTTACCGCTGGCGAGGCCTCTCTACCTATGGATCGAATTTTACATATGGGCCACACGGCCCGACGGCTACCCCACGCTTATGAAAAACGCATCTCTTCCAAAACAGGCATGATGTATTGCACGGTCTCAGCCATCGTAAGGCCAGACCAATTCAACTATTGAATGCACGTAAGCGGACTGGCTGGAGTGTTGGCACTGCTTGCGGCACGGAAAAAGTGGCAATACGCATAACTTGTTCTGGCTCGTCTGAATGAATTCGAACTTGTGCAGGTAGCACCAATGCAGTGGGTTTAGTATTGAGTGAATTCAACTACTGGTCAAAGCTCTCGTTCGCAGCTACAGGGAAAACAGTGAGTAGATTTTACCCCGAGGCTGTAATCGAACTACGAGTCCAACCGAGCCAAAATCTACGGTACGCATTTAGGCTGATCCAAACAAGAACAAGTTGGCATGGGGTTGCTACGACACGGGCGCACCCCTCTTCGACATCTCAACTTTTTGTTAAATTGAGCTGACGTTTGTTTTGTGTATTTGAGCAGCCCCAGAACGGTCCCGACCGCGGGACTGACCCAGTCGACTCATGTATACGGGTGTTGGTCCCTCTCTAGAAGGACCATGACCGTGGTTCGTACCATTGGATAGTCTTGATTCAAAATGCATTATTTTCATGGGTGTGAGTAATTTGACTATACATAATTTTTAGAAATGACCAAATGGATGTTAGCCTACATGAATGTTTAATTCAAATGAAATTAATTGGCTTCTCACGACGGTACGTTCCGCTTCGCCACATTTGTCTGAGCCGTTCCTTTTTTCGTCTGGACGTAATGGTGCGTGCCAAGGGCCTGGGTGCCGAGGCTGCTCGTGTATCTGGAGTAACTGAACGAACTGCGCCTATCAGCATCAATCCCTCGCCTCCCTCACGTGTACGTCCCTTCAATACTGAAAAGGTGAAATATGCGTGAAGATTAAAGGATGTGCCCAGCAGATACCGTTCCATGCAATGTTTCTCGACAGTTGTGTTGTTAGTACTGCACGCTCCGGTACCGGTGCGTACCAAGTGCCCAACAGATACTGTTCCATGCCATGTTTCTAGACGGTTGTGTTGTTGGTACTGCACGCTCCGGTAACGGTGCGTACCAAGTGACTTTTATTTAGGAGGAAGTTCTCAGTTATGAATCACTGTGGGTATGCAACATGAATCTTTCTTACCTGAGACAATTGTGTTTTTCTTTCAAGGGCGACTAGTGATGCCGCGGAGCTCTAGGCGCTTGAGACTCGGCTGCATTACTGGGTCCACTTCCCATCACTTCTCGCTTCCTGCTTATCCCATCAGCCCCAAAACAGAATATCCGTGTCTAAACCTCCGGTTACCTGACTCAATTGCTCAATGTACCGGATTGATTGATTATGGGTTTTAGGGGCGCGCCAACTGCGAGGTCATATGGCGCCCATAACACTTCTTGCAGTCAAAGCTATAATTTTGTCTGTCTTTAGGGAAAGTAAAGTCTCGTCTAAAGTGAACTAATATTTACATTAAAGAGTGATTTTTACATCGTAGTTATGATCCTCACTGCACGGATGCATGGTCACAGATTCAAACAGGTTTACCGCGCGGGCAGGCGCCCGGCGCGGGGCGCCGGGGCATCACTTCCGGCGCCACCCCGCGCCAACGGACCCAGGGGCCGGGGAGCCAGACGCCGGACTAAGCCGACGTTAACGGAGGCCCTCCCGTTGCTCCGAGACTGAAGGCCCGGAGCGAAAGGGAGGACCAAATCGGCGCCAGGCGCCTATCAGCGCGGTTGACTACCACAACACACGCTTAACCAGGATCAAATATACCAGAGTTACCTCAATGTACCGGAGATGCATCCGTTAAGAATGGTTACCCCAACCTGTATACCGTTGCCTCCCGGGAAGGGGCATCACCCCCACCCAGTCCAGAGTATCCTTGCCCCGTTCTCCATGTAAGTTGTATTCACTGGGCCTGCGGTGCCACTGCACGCAGAAAAATCGACATTGTAATCACACATTTGCCAACACATGAAAGTGCCCCGACCTGGTCTCTCCAGTGTCACGTGTGCTTTTTGCCGTACCTGACCTTGGCCCGCACTTTCTTGGGGTTGAGTCCGAACGCCTCTAGTCTGGCGTCCGACAAAGACAGGAGGAGTGCGCCGGCCGTGCCGGCCTGCGGCCGCGCGCCCCGCCGTTTCTTGCCGCCAGTGCGCGTGCTCTCCGCCGTCTCTTCACCACCACCAGTGGCGCCACCATTCTCACCTGCCACCCCTGCCGAAGCAGCCACCTTGTGGCGTTTCTCCGAGGTGTGACCGGTGGCGCCGTTGTCTGTGACGGGGCCACCGACTGCCGCCGAGCGGCGCCTCCTCTTCTTGCTGCCCTGCCCGCTCTCAGTGTCTGGGGAATGTGACTGGACACTGTCGGCAACGGCCTGGGGATCGCCAGAAACGCCTCCCTCCCCCGCAGCTCTCTTTTTCTTTCGCTTCTTCGATTGTGGTTTCGATAGTGGTTCTTCCGAAACCGAGTGGCCGTTGTCGGAGGGGGCGCTAACCTTTGGATCATCGAGCTCGTTATTGTTGTCTTTCCGTTTCCTCTTTTTCTTCTTATTCTTCTTTTGGGGTTCGTAGTTTTCGGCATCTTGTTTAGCTGGTTCCTCCCTGGAGAAACCGACCAATTAGAGTTATGCCTGAACTCATCGCCAGGGTGCAGATCAACACTGCCCTAACATGAATGCAAAGGTAAAACTACGGCTTTACTGGATACTGGCGAGACAACACCGATGATGTCATCACGACAATATGTGAGAGCTACACTAACGCGCTACGTTCGTTGAGAAGCTGCTGGTCAGATGAAAGCAGCAGGGCTTTTCTTAATATCGCAGGCGACTCGCAAATATGCGTGCTCTCTGCGATGGGAGGGGGCTTCCTGGTGGATGACTGAGAGGAACTCTCTTAGTTAATTGAGTGAATCGAAATCAAGTGATTTTCGCAATTTGCGTTTTTATTCCCACACCATCTCTCACGGTGTTTGAGTCACAATCAAGTACATATTTCCATATGCCTAAAGTATTTAATACGCCACCGGATTGGGGCCCCATTTCTGACCCCTCGCTTTTCCGCGAATTATTCTGAGCCGATTTGTCATTTGAGTGATAAAAGCATCATTCTGCATACCTGTCCCGGGAGGTTGGCGGTACCAGGCTGTTGAGTATTAACACCGGGGCGGGTGTTCACAAGGGGCCCAACCGCAAAGCCGGGGGGGGCTGGCGCTCGCCCCCCAGCCAGGGAACTGGCGGGGCCGTGGAGGAGCTGGTGGGGCCCTTACATTAAATCAAATGGAAAACTGGTTGGACCCCCAAATGACAAGTAAATGAGGCCCCAAGCTGGGAAATTGGTGGGCCCACTAGAAGTGAGCTGGTGGGCCCCCGGCCAGGGCACAAGGAGCCCACCCGAAAAGATGGGTGCCCCACAGTTAACTGTGTCCCGTTCGTCAGACTATTCGTCTACCGGACTAGCTACAGGGCCTTTGCTGGGGGACCCTAAAAACAACCTCGTGTGGCGGGGGTTCCCCTCCAAACAATTTTGGTAGGGCAGCTGCTATCCCCCTAATCCGCCGCCACTAGAACCAATGGGACTCACTTCGAATCTGGGCCACTCTCTCTTTTGACTCGCCACGGTAAACCAAGAGGTTTCCTAGACTGAATTACGCATGAGAACCCACAGCGTATAGTTTGACAAATTCGACCACGCAGCCCGCAGTGCAACTCACGTGGTGTAGAGACTCGGAAGAACTTTTAACTTGTAGGCGGTGTTGGCTGCCTTGGCCCGGTATCTCTTGATGTCGAAGCGCTCGTCTTCGTCACGCACGTACTGTGACATGCGCTTGACGGACACCCACCGGTTCAGGTCCCGCTCGTCGGCCATTAGGATCTGAAAAACACCGACACAGACCACCGTGGTACACTGCAGTGGCATGGTCCCTCCGTTGTCAGATTGGTACTACACCGATACAGACCACCGTGGTACACTGCAGTGGCATGGTCCCTCCGTTGTCAGATTGGTACTACACCGACACAGAGCACCGTGGTAAACTGCAGTGGCGTGGTCCCTCCGTTGTCAGATTGGTACTACACCGACATAGACCACCGTGGTAAACTGCAGTGGCGTGGTCCCTCCGTTGTCAGATTGGTACTACACCGACACAGAGCACCGTGGTACACTGCAGTGGCGTGGTCCCTCCGTTGTCAGATTGGTACTACACCGACACAGACCACCGTGGTACACTGCAGTGGCATGGTCCCTCCGTTGTCAGATTGGTACTACACCGACACAGACCACCGTGGTACACTGCAGTGGCATGGTCCCTCCGTTGTCAGATTGGTACTACACCGACACAGACCACCGTGGTACACTGCAGTGGCATGGTCCCTCCGTTGTCAGATTGGTACTACACCGACACAGAGCACCGTGGTAAACTGCAGTGGCATGGTTCCTCCGTTGTCAGATTGGTACTACACCGACATAGACCACCGTGGTACACTGCAGTGGCATGGTCCCTCCGTTGTCAGATTGGTACTACACCGACACAGACCACCGTGGTACACTGCAGTGGCATGGTCCCTCCGTTGTCAGATTGGTACTACACCAACACAGACCACCGTGGTACACTGCAGTGGCATGGTCCCTCCGTTGTCAGATTGGTACTACACCGACACAGACCACCGTGGTAAACTGCAGTGGCATGGTCCCTCCGTTGTCAGATTGGTACTACACCGACACAGAGCACCGTGGTACAATGCAAGTGGGGGAGGGTCATGGACGAACCAGGGGCACTACCATTCAAGTCTCCCCTCCCGCTAAATCGGCGAAGATTGAAGTGAAGCGGTGCTAAGTCCGAGCTTTCGAAAACAAAACTATGAATTTGAAAGATGTTTCACAGAGTCTGACAGCATTTCCACTCTATTGGGCTTTCCTCAGGTATAGTGTGTGTGTATATATGTGTAGCGGAGACCCATAGCAACATCATCAGTCTGGACATATAGGCCAACCTGCAGGCATCTGAAGGGAGATTCCTTGTAGCACAGTTGCAAAAGCTCCCTAAGGACACGGCAATGGAAGCCTGGGTGCTTTAACACGCGCCTCGCTGGGGGGGCGAAATTCGCCCCTCCCTCCTGGTTTTCCCCATATAGCTAAAAAACGAAGAGACGCAGAACAACCTGATTAATTTTACACATCCGACCAAATCTTTTAGTTGAGGTCATGCCAGGCCAAGGAGCTATTCGAGGTCAAGTCACCCGACCTCAAAACCTAAAATCACGAGTTTGAAGCGGCGCCCAGGGAACATCAGCGAACCGATCAGTTTAAAATTTCCACAATATGATAAGGTCATTAGGGTCTACAAATCTGCTATCTCGGAATTTTGATATTGTTGACCTATGTTGGGGTCAATTTTATTGGTCACCCCATTATAAGTCTGGTGAAAAATAGAATGGGCTCTTTTTCAGTAAATACTGGATAGATAAAGCTGAAAATCCTCAAACCGTCTATTCTTACCACGATCCTGACCATCAAGTGTAATTTGTGAGCATCTGACCTCTCAAAGGTCATGTCAGGTCACGGGAGCAGAGAGTGATTGCTTTGCCAATAACGTCACACTGAATTGAGATAAAGCTCCCATTTTGCTTGCATTGTGCTTATATTGTCACGGAGAGTCGATTTATATGCAGCATGACCATACCAGGTCACTCTGTGACCCTGACCTAGCTCGAGGTCAGGCCATTTTCACTATTTGACCTAGCAAGGTTATATTATACATCATTCGATTCGTCGCGATGAGAGGAATCCAATGATGCATAAAGATTTGCTCTAGCTCCCTGACGGCAGATCTAGAGAGAGAAACAAACACTGCTCTGTTGTAAGCCTATGGGACCTTCTTTGACCTATGATGATCTCAATATTGACCTGACATGAAAATTATTCGTATAAAATCTCTTAGTCTTGTCAAGAGCTTTCGAACGCCGCCCGTAATTTTCCTTTATCTTTCGTGGGGAATAGATACGGAGGGGGCGAAAAACGCCCCCAGCGGGGCGCGTCATGCCAGGGACCCCAGCGGGGTGCATGTTAAGGGAGTCATGGCCTTATATACTCGTGAGGATAATATCTATGGTCTCCTCCACCGGGACATTGGTAAAGGGGCTCTCGACATCCAGTGAGGCTAAAAATCCTTTAGGCTTGTTACTACGCAGAATATCTACAAAATCCTCAACCGACATTAAACCATAATTATTGGAAACTGGGTAATCATCCGCTGGGTGTCTTGTTTGCGCAGGCTTACGTGGGTCATGTCGAGAATATGGTTCTTAAATTCGAGAATAGGCCCCATTAATATTTCCGCTGTATCGACGATATATGAGTCATTCCATGCCAACTCAACCAGTAAAAGTGTTATTTTACACGACACCCCCTCAGATCTCTGTGAAACGAGGTGTATAGAGGTTCTTCATAGTCCAGAATCTAAATATGTGGTCGAAAGAGACCTCCGGGTTTTAGTTTCGTTGCAAAAGTGACGCCAAATTGTGACGTCACTCCGTGATTGGTAAAATTCAAAGCTTTATACCTCAAAAAGTTGCAGAGACATTTGAAGTCGGTTTACGTTTTTAGAGGGAGGATTCTTCGGGGATACCAATGATCGTCAAAAAAGTTTCAAAAAATTTTCAAAATGGATAAAAATTTGAAATAATAAAGATTAATTTGAAAATTTTAAAAAGCGAGGTCTGATTTTCTTGAAATTTAAATATAAGAAATCTGCATGTGTTCATACTCTGACACCGTCAAAGAAATAGTGGGTATCCGATAAAAACATATCTTAAACCATGCCGGAATGAGGGGCTGTTATCAACCCCTTTCAGATTCTTCGCCTGGAGCCGAGAGACGGCGGCGTGCAACGCCGCCGTACTTGGCCTACGTGCTCAGAGGTGGACGCAGGAACGCCGTTTGGGGGGAGGCAACTCTGGAGAAATCGTAAAATCATAGTGTTTAAGAAAATTGACCCAAATTTCGGGGGGGCGGCCATGGCCCCTTGCTCCCCCTGCGTCCGCCAGTGTTTGTGCTAAGTGGTCAAAATTGTAGCTTCTGATACAATCTTAGGTCCCGGCAATATGAGATCAGGTCACCAGTCGAGAACAAGTGACCGCCAAAAAATGTTTATAGCTGCCGCGGTGAGAAAAGACTTACTCTATCAATCTGACATTCATGTCACATAATAAGGCCGCCGAGTATAACAATTTGCCGTAACGGGATTTCTGATATCGATGACCTGAGATCTGTCCAGGGTTCTAAGCTCTCGATTGGAAATGTATTGGGAAAAATGGGTTAACGTTTGCTAACTTCCCTCACAATGGTGATAGGACGCTTATTTTGACGTCATCGTGTTTGGGTTGCCACTTCAGTATGAATTGTAAGCATTATTAGCTATAATAATATTGACCCGACCTAAGAACTCAAAGACCGTTTCCTGTTTTCATCCCAGTAGATAATAAGATGCGTCATTATTTTGTGCTTAGCGAGAGGATCCCAATGGTGTTTGTAACTTTTGTATCAAATTATCTTGTCAGTTGTTATGACATAAAGCAAACACCTTATTTCTATTTACGAGACCATCGCACTGAATGTATTGCTGAGCAATGTTTAACAAATTAATTGAATTATAATGGCTGTATTGAAACAACACTTCAGTTCTGTATTGAATAAAGAACACTGTCATATTGCGGTCAGTGCTGCACAGACATGCTCTGACGGTAGCATTATCTCACGTGTGTGTTACTTCATCACACGGTTTGAAACCTCCGGGCTAAAGTGACTGCAGACGTTGTGTAGACGTCCGATGTTCAGTAAGTCTACTGGCCTAAAACAGGTGCTTTTTATGTTCCGGGCCTTGTGGAACTTCTTTTTTAGTTCTGCTGGGCTCAGTTCGGTCAGCTACACAAGAAAACAAATGCCAGTTTGCACTTCTGATGAGGCTTTTGCTAGGATGGCTCGCTCAGTGGGCTCAGGCAGCCGCACCAAAACGCGCCCTAGCCAGCTTGGGTGCGGTCTCCGGCTATGCTCGTTACGTGAGGTCCCACAAGGTCACGTAGAAAGAACGGACTGACAAACGGAGAGCCCATTAGCTAGACTCACTCCAATCTAATAAGCCCACTGCTCACAATGCAAGGCACTAGCGGGCGTGCCCGACGGCTGTCTGCTGTGTTGCTTGGTGACCGACCGGCCCAGCACAGCCGCACTGTGGTCGGAAACGCTGTCGTGTTGTATCAAATTATCTTGTCAGTTGTTATGACATAAAGCAAACACCTTATTTCTATTTACGAGACCATCGACTGAATGTATTGCTGAGCAATGTTTAACAAATTAATTGAATTATTAATTTAACAATTTAACAATTTAACAAATTAACGGGACTATTTTTCGGATTTTGGAATTTAGGGGTTTTATGGCTGCCGATGTGAAGACAATTTTTCAGAGTGTTCTGAATGCCCACTATTATCAAGCTAATTTGGTTGAAAGATGCACTTATAACTCATTAAAGTAAGGCGATGAAATCTAATTGGTCCCCTGCTGGATCCCAGTTTTAACTTTGAATAATAAACGTCAAAACTGAGTCAGACTAAAAATAATTAGTATCAAAAATGTTCCTCATAATGTCTAATTTAAAATGATTACCGTTATGTGTATATTTGAATTTGTATAAAGGTATATAATCTGTGTTTTAATTACTCCTTTCATAAATCCACCTTACAAACAAAAGGGTCCCACCAGTCCCACTTACAGCAGTCAAACACCGCATGGATGGCTCCCCGCCTGGATGCAGGGGGCCCAGCGACTTCCCGATTAGACCTCAGGTCACCTCATGACCTTCCACAGGAATATGGCAGGCCTTACTGGTCACGGAAAGACCTGTTGATCCCGGAGTACCCTTTTTATAGACTGTGCGTTCAGTTCCAAATATATATTTACGAAACAGAGTGCTCTTATGGTCACCGGGTGTATCGCCCTGTCCGACAAAAAAAAAACATGCTGGCAAGACATGACCCTGACTGCGACCGAAAGATCTGTTAGTTACAGAGATCCCTGTTGACCTAAGATTGCCCTATTGATAAAGAAGAGACTCCTGGTCCCAAAGGACCTGCTGATCGTAGAGGGCCCTACTTGTCACAGCATCCCCCGCTGGCCACAGAGGGCATTCTCGGTGGCCCACAGAAGGCTCTTCTGACTGCATTGGGTCCTGCCGACCATGGAATGATGTGCTGGTCATGCTTGTCACAGAAGGCCCTGGTGAAAACAGGTGACCCACCTGATTAAAGAGTGTTCTTCTGCCCCTAGGGGACCCTGACGGTCACATATAGGGCGTCGCTTGCCGCAGAGGGTCACGCTTGTAACAGCAAGTCATGCTGGTCCCCGAGGTTTACGGTTGGTCATAGATTGGCGTAGCCCGGCTGCCCTTCGCGCGATCTTTTTCCTTCGGGTGCCTTTCATGCGACTGCACTAGCCTCCCCCACCCCTTTGCTACGTTTCTGTTCCTCCCTACTATAGTTTCATCACCCAATCAACTCTCCCTCCCGATCACCAAGGCATTTTCCAGCTCTATCAAACCGGCCGCAAACTCAACCTATCCAAGGTGATGATGTTAGAGATTGCACCTGACCAACACTGACCGAGCTTATCTATCACTGATCAACAACCGAGAGGGCTGGGTACACGGACGATCCAGGATTTTGATAAGGGGGAAGCGAAGTCTCCGGGGGGCGGTCAGACTACCATTTGAGGTCAGCCTTTGGTGTCATGGATCTTTGTGGTGCTCATTTTACGTATTTGTGATGCCATTTGAAAAAGTGCCGATTAAAAAAACACGTTGCCAAGAAGAGGAACAATTTCTCAAAGTGCCTCTAGTTAAACAAGCAACAATGATACAGGGCACCTTCTACCTGGATTAGGTTTTGAAGCAGACTTTGCGCAGAGACGGCCTTTGGAGATTTTGCGAACCAGTCGTTGCAGTTTACCCTGTCTGCGCAGAGCAGATATTGATAAATCCACAATATTCTACATAAGGCGAAACTTTTTGCTGTTTACAAACTTGTGGGAGAGGACGCAACCAAAATTCTGCAGGTGCCTCCTGCCGAGCTCTCAATGTTTTTCTTACTCAGATGACGTGGGAATTTCGTGTTGCTGTCTGGACACAGCCTTTTATTAGTGGCATCAGGGGTGTAATTTTCTATCTCTTTGGGGGTGCCCGAGCACCCCCAATCCTAAGTCTAGCACCCCCAATCATGTGCTGAGCACCCCCAATACATGTGCCGCCCCTGACTTATCACCGCTACCCTGAAGAGTGTCACCCTATCTCATCACTGCCACCCTGATTCGTGCCGCCCCTGTCAAGTTTTCCCGTCCCGGGTTCATTACTTCCACTCCGATTGGTTCCACCTCCAGCTAATCAATGCTTCCTGACTTATCCTTTTTCCCTGATTTATGATGCCACATCACTGCCGCCCCTGCCTGATCACTGTCGCCAACAATTAATCACTGCCGCCCCCCCTCCGGATGATTACTGCCGCCTTTCATTCATCAGTGATCAGCTGGCTGATCACTGACACCCCTGCTTTATCACTACCACCTTGATTCATGCCGCCCCTGGCTAAACACCCCGGTTTACTTCAACACCCATATACTTACCCCTCCTGGTTAGTCACTGTTGCCCATCGAATCATCATTGCCGCCCCCGGCTGATCACTGCCGCCCCTCGTTCACCATTGCCGCCCCTGCCTGATCACTGCCGCCCCCTGACTGATCATTGAGGCCCCCTGACTGATAACTGCCGCCCCTTGACTGCTAACTGTCGACCCTGGCGGATGACCGCCGCCCCTGGCGGATAACTGCCGCCCCCTGGCAGATCAATGCCGCCCCTTAGCAGATCACTGCCGCCCACTGACTGATAACTGCCGCCCCCTGACTGGTCACCACCGCCCCCTGGCTGATCACTGGCGCCCCCTGACTGATCACTGCCGCCTCTTGACTGATAACGGCCGCCCCTTGGATGCTAACTGCCGCCCCTGGCTGACTACTGCCGCCCCCTGGCTGATTATTGCCGCCCCTTGGCTGCTAACTGCCGCCCCTGGCTGACCACTACCGCCCCCTGGCTGATCATTGCCGCCACCCTGACTGAAAACTGCTGGCTCTTGGCTGATAACTGCTGCCCCTGACTGATCACTGCCGCCCCTTGACTGATAACTTCCGCCCCTTGGCTGTTAACTGCCGCCCCTGGCTGACCACTGCTGCCCCTGGCTGATAACTGCCGCCCCCTGGCAGATCATTACCGCCCCCTGTCTGATAACTTCCGTCCTTGGCTGATCACTGCCGCCCCTGGCTGATCACTGCCGCCCCCTGGCTGATCATTACCGCCCCCTGACTCAAAAATGCCGACCCTTAGCTGATAACTGCCGCCCCCGGCGGATTGATAAGTGCCACCCCCAGCTGATAACTGTTGCCCCTGACTGATAGCTGCCGCCGCTTGACTGATACATTCCGCATTTTGGCTGCTAACTGCCGCCCCTTGGTTGAAAACTGCGGCCCCTGACTGATCACTGCCGCCCCTGGCTGATCACTGCCGCCCCTGTTTGATAACTGCGGCCTCCTGGCTGATAACTGCCGCCCTTGACTGATAACTGCCGCCACTGGTTCATTATACTAAATTTCAGGATTCGACCAAGGAGCCACATTCCCTTTAAAGGGAATGTGCCACCTTGGTTGAATCCTGAAATTTAGTGTAATTAGGGGAACTTTTAGCCGAAAATCATGGAAGCGCCCATTATGTCTATAAAAATGTACAATAAGCTCAATATTTTGCTTTTTAAATGCTCCTCTAGGGAAATGAATAAATATCTGCCTGCGGATGTCATGATCTGGTTACACTACCATATTCAATAGGCTTCAAGGGCTTCAATTGGCTGATACCGTGACGTCAGCATATTTCGTCACACCAACAGCTGAAAACAGGGGCCTGCTGCTAAGGGTACATTTGGGGTACATTTCAAGAAGTTTTTAGCTTTTCTCTACGGAAATTTTGAGTTTCAAGACAAATGAGAATGAGAATGAGACAATAGAGTAGGGGAGACCGGGGCAAAACGGACTATGGGGCAAAGCGGATTTTAGCTGTTTCGGTATGTTGCTGGTGTTTCCACCTAGATTTTTGAGGATGAACTACTACTTTAGACAAAGGAGGTCAGAAAATAGCGTGTATATCGTCTGCTAGCGGCATCATTTCGACGCGAGCTGGCTGGTGAGGATTTTCCTGTAAGTATTACGATATTTACAAGTTTTAAATCTTCGTTTTTTCGAGTGAAAAGCTGAGTTCAGTTCTGATGGTGATATGTATGAATAAGTGGCAGTATAGGCTTAGGGTAAGGGTAATTTCAAATCTCAAAGCCTGCTCTTTTTCGACACGTTAAAACTTGAATCGGAGTATCTGTGGGGCAAAACGGACGGGGCAAAATGGACCAATGGTGTAAAATGGTCTAATGGTCTGGTTTACCCCAATCACTGAGGATAATTTGTTATGTAGTTTGTTATTGTAGTAAGGTCACAGAAACGGCGAGAAAACAAGGCACGGGCGAGTCCAGGGTCGGCGGCAGTTTTGTGCCAAAACGAAAGCAGGCTAAATTTTAACTGATTTAAAATATGTTGATGCTTTAACGAAAACATGATGGTTTTCGCCATATTAACGAGGCGCCCAGAGATGTGGATTTATATATCTTTCGGGGTGCTCAAGCAAAGTACAATGACAGAAGGTCATACTGTTCGTTTTGCCCCTTTCTGAAAACCATTTTGCCCCAGGGTTGGAGCAAAACGGACAAAAACATTAGCTGATATATTTTACTGCCATGTTTTCCACATTAATTTTTCAAGTTGATACTCTTACATTAGTTACATAATTCATTAGGCTATGTCAGGGTGTATAGCTTAAAATTTTCGGCCCGCCATTGAGCTTACTATGTTAGAAAAACACTTAGGGTGTCCGTTTTGCCCCGGTCTCCCCACGGGGTTTTCCGGCATGCCCTACAACTTGGCTATCTCTCACACATCACTCTCACACATCATAGAGGTGTGTTGTCCTCTTAACCTTGAGCTTTCCGATCTGAAATATTTAGCGCTTTGTAAACACAATGTGTATCAGGATTGTTTTTGAATTGCGCTTTTCTACCATGTATTAAACTGCTAACGAAGGCCTGAAATACAGGTCGAAAGCTCCTTCAACTTGTTTAAACTCGAGTGGAGAAAGCCCTAACAACGAACGAATTATTTACGACTCCGCTATGTCATTGGCTATCTCAATTAAAATCACGTTATAAAGGTGCCACATTCCACTTAGGTCCTTTGCCTTCATTTTAATCTCCATCCACTCTGCAATACTGAAGGTAAAATTCAACCCCACAAAACTGATACACTTCAATCGTGGACAGAGGTGCAGCCAGGGGGAACGTGCCCCCATCGGTGCCGGAGTGCCCTTTGATCGCTAGGTGGTGTACCCCGTTTGTGCTGTGCCGCTCGAAATTTATTGCCCTACGCCGTCGAACCTAGATGCAATTAGATCACATTTAGCGATTAAAGCTATTTTTACAATTCAGTACCTTTTTGGTCAGCTAAGGCATTCTTGGTGCCCCTTGAGCAAATAATTGTGCTTTTTGAATCTAGCTGATGCTCTCTTAGTCTGATGCCTCCGAGCTCGCCTGGTGCCCTACTAGCTGTTTTAGTGCCCCTTGAACTGATCTGGGCCCCCCTGAGCTGATCACATGCCTCGCAGAGTTGATCTACTGTCTCCTGAGCCAATATGGTGCCTCTTGAGCTGATCAGGTGCTCCCTGAGCTGGTTATTGATGTCTCCTTAGATGATCTGGTGCCCCCTGAGCTGGTCTGGTGCACCCTGAGCTGATTTTGTGTTCTCTGAGCTGATATATGCCCCTGTTTTGGTTTGGGGGCTAGGAGCTGATCTGGGCTCCCGGATTGATCAATCTGGCTCCCCCTGAGCAAATATGTTTCCCTATGTGCTAAACTAATGCCCCCTAAGTCGAACTGATGCCTCCTTAGCCAAAATTTTGCGTCCTGAGCCCATCTCATGCCCTCTGAGCTTGCCTAGTGCCCCTGAGCTAGTTTGGTGCCCCCTGAGCCAATATAGTGCCCTTTAAGCTGATCTGGGCTCCCTGAGTTGGTTAAGTAATTTCCTCAGCAGCTCTGGGCCCTTGTGCCCACTGAGGCTGATGAGGGTCCCTGAGCTGGTATGGGGCTTCTGGGCTGATTAAATGCCTCCTGACTTGATCTAATACCTACAAGATTATCTGTGCCCCGAGCTAATCGGGGACCACTGAGCTGATCACTTGCCCTCTCTCTGAGCTGATATGGTGCTCCCTGAGCTGATCTAGACCCCTGCTCTGGTCTGGGGACTAGGAGCTTATCTGGGCCCCCAAGCTGATCGATCTGGTGCCCCTGAGCAGGTATATTGTTCTTGAGCTAAACTAATGCCCCCCTGAGTTGATCTGGTGCCTTATGTGTCATCATTGTGCCTCCTGAGCCCATCTGATGCCCTATGAGCTAGTCTGGTGCCCCCTGAGCTAATATGATGCAAGGCCCTATGAGCCTATCTGCGGCCCAATGAGCTAGTCTGATGACCCCCCCCCATCTTTGGGGCCACTGAGCTAGTCTAGTCCCGGGCCAAGCATGAGCTGCTCTGGGGGGGGTGCTCTGATCAACACTAGGAGCCCCCTGAGTTGGTAAACGGGGGCGCCAATGGTAAAGAGCGGCTCTAAAAGCAGAGGCACCCACGGTGAAGCGTGGGGGCGCCGGTGGAGTGCACAGAAGACAATGTTGCACCATGGAGGCACCAGTGATAAAGAGCGGATTTTTAGAAGATTGGGGCGCCCGTAGTGAAGAGTGGGGCGCCGGTAGTATATAGCGGGATGTCAAGAGGTGGAAAAGGCTTGGGGGCGCCAGTGGAGTGAAACGAAGGCACCAATGATGCCCAATGGGGGCACCGGTGGTACATGCGGGGTTCCAAAAGATGGGGCCCCCACAGTGACGCATGGGGCGCCGTTGGAGCAAAAACGAGACATCAATGCTGCACCATGGATGCGCCAGTGGCATAGAGTGGATTGTTAGAAGGTGGGGGCGCCCGTAGTGGGGAGTGGGGATCCAGTAGTACATAGCGGGGAGAGAGAGTGGTGGCTCACTGGTATAAAACGGGCTGGTAAAAGGTGAAGACCCCCTCAGTGAGGCAGGGGGGCGCCATTTGAGCAAAAAGGCACCAATGATGTACCACGGGGACGCCAATGGTGAAGATCGGCTCTAAAAAGTAGAGGCGCTCATGGTGAAGCGTGGGGCGCCGGTGAAGTATACAGAAGACAACAATGATGCCCAATGGGGGCGCCGGTGGTACATGCGGGGTTCCAAAAGATGGGGCGCCCACAGCGACGCGTGGGGGCGCCGTTGGAACAAAAACGAGACATCAGTGCTGCACCATGGAGGTGCCAGTGGTATAGAGCGGATTGTTAGAAGGCGGGGGCGCCCGTAGTGGGGATTGGGGCGCCAATAGTTCATAGCGGGATGCCAAGAAGTGGGAGAGCCCACGATGAGGCTTGGGGGCGCCGGTGGAGTGAAAGGAAAGCATCAATGATGCTCAATGGGGGCGCCGGTGGTACATGCGGGGTTCCAAAAGATGGGGCGGCCACAGTGACGCGTGGGGGCGCCGCTGGAGCAAAAACGAGACATCAATGCTGCACCATGGAGGCGCCAGTGATACAGAGCGGATTTTAAGAAGATGGGGGCGCCCGTCGTGAAGAGTGGGGCGCCGGTAGTATATAGCGGGATGTCAAGAGGTGAAAGAGACTTGGGGGTGTCGGTGTAGGGAAACAAGGGCACCAATGATGCACCATGGGGGCGCCAGTGATACAGGGCGGGTGGTCAAGATATGGTATTTACATGCAGCAGAATTACTACGGGGCGCCAGTATTTCCGTTAGGCATACAAATGTGGAGCAAATGGAGGCGGCCCCCGGGGGTGCCTTAGTGCCGAGGGGCGCCTTACCAGCGAGGGGGCCGCGGCCCCGCGGCCCCCCTGGATCCGCCCTGAGGGGGCTGGTATCGCGCATCCAACCATACCAGCCAGTGCGGCCGCAGCTACTTTCGGTAACACGCGCAACAACACCCACCTCGGTGACGTCCAGTCCGAAGTCGTTGGCTGCCACCTGGCGGTACTTGAACGGCTGCTGCTTCAGGTTCTCGTCCAGCCGGTAGTACTGATCGATGTACTCGGCCAGTTTTTGGTCGCCCTGCGGGTCGAAGCGCGGCTTGTGTCGGCGCAGCAGCTGTGCCAGCCGGCCGCCGCGCTTCTTCTTGCGGCCTCGGCCGCTGCCGGTGGCGGCAGGCAGCTGAGTCTCCGCGCGCGGCGCGTACTCGCAGTCCATCTGACAGCCCACCAGCAGCGAGGCTGTTATGTACCCACTGGCGGCTGGCGCTTCATTGGCAGGGCAGTCAGAGTCGACTGAAGGACGGACGATCGCCGCCACAACACAAAAGCTACCATGGAATCCCGCTACAAAGTTGGAATTAGCAGAGAACGCAGCCTATGGATAGCAGACCAACTCAATGAACCAAACAACACTGACGAATACATTGAAACTGGGTGTAGAACGAGAAGAAGAGCACAAAAAATACACTTGTGTTAGATTCTGTAAAATTCACGGCAGTGGCACACAAAAAATGAATTCAGGGACAGATATTTTCCAGGCATAAAAACTGTACTCTGAATAATCAGCAAAACACATACGAACCTCATTGGCGGGTTCACCGGAGGAAGGCATCCCTCTCCCAACTAAAAAGCTTGGGGCAAGACTATGATTTTGCTCTCCCCATAGCTCTTAGACCTTTGCGCTCCTTTTCAGTAAAAAATTGAGGAAATTAAGGTTTAGTTGCTGTCACGGTAATACAACAGACCAGGTAACATCCCACCTTCCTTTACCCTCATCATTCCTAACGCTTACCGTCTCCTTCCATAGTCTTCATCACTTCACTTCCATTACGTTGACGCTTGAAAAGCCACCTCATGTGCGAAGTGTATGCAATCAATAAAAAACAAAGGCGTACTTGGAGCACGCAAGTTATTGGTCATTGTGGTTAGGTTGAAATTAAAAAAGGACCCTAAACATCTGTAAAAATTGCATTGCTTCCATTTCGTCCTCTTATTATATATCGTCCACATTTGCAATTTGGCGTCGAAAAGATGCAGAATCCACAAATCAAAAATACGTTTTGCATGGATTATCCACAAGGGTGGCCCGTACCTCGCAGAGCGTCGCTCTTACTTCCGTGGTGTAGACAGCACGACGGTACATACACGGCTGCAGATTTGACTCGCTGATACCGATAAGGCGCTATTCACATATGACGTCAGCCAAAGTTCGGGGTGTTCGGACCCCTTCCCCACCCTTTGCCAAAAAATGGCTGACCCCCTTCGTCAGAAATTGTCATAACTTGCCAGATCCTCTCCTCAGCAAAGCTGTTGTCCATCTCAAAAACAACAGTGAAAGGCGCAGAGGTGTGGATTTATGTCTATTTGGGGGTTGTCCAGGCACCCGAAATGAAACATTGAAGTCGCATTGAAATATTCTTTGAATTTTCGTGTTTTTATTTAAGCATTTACCTTTGCTGAATCGGGTGAAACAGGCCTATGAGAGGCTAAAACACACTACGTTATGATACCCCTTTTAATGCGGTGGTTATTGACATTGCTCTAATAATTTAAATAAATGAATACACGCCAAATCTGCAACAAGTAAAAGGTAAAAAAGGCACTCAGATTTTCAGGCCTGTATTTCAACTGCTGTGGCTTAGCCCTCGCCCCACCGTGGCCATCAATGGCCCCCTTAAGGTTTTTTTCCGAATAGCAGGGGGATTCCAGGACAGATCGACCAAGGCTTGACACCACCATGTCTAGAAAAAAATCTGAAACTTTGTCTCCGGGGTAGTTTTGGGCCAGGAACACGCCTGTCAGAATCTTAGACCCCTCCGACCAACGGTGACCGAGATATAGCCCGAGGCATTTTCGGGAGGTCACTTTGTAGACTCATCTTTGATGCTTCATAACTCAAAAAAGCATTGCCTGATGAAAAAATTATGTCATTGAACTCGTCTTGAACCATACATTATTGTGGAAAAAATTTAAAATTCTAAAAATTTTGACTTTTAATTCGTTTGACGTTTTATTTTTCACCTAGCTTGACCTTTTCGCAGTTGAAACTGTCCTATTAGACACCGCAAAATTTTCCTTCATAAATTATATTTCGATAATTTTTCTTTTAAATGGGTTCCTGCTATAAATTTCAAATTTTTAGCACCTAAGGTAGGTATGAAGATGGTTTTTTACCACTGCGGTAGTACGGCCTTGTGTTTAGCACCCCAAACAAAGTGATTGGTTTTGTAATCGGTTGCTTGCAATGATAATGCATTGTCTTTACGAAATTTTCATCGTGCAAGTGTCAGAGTTTATGAGAATTAACACGCGACCACACGAGGGGGCGGTCAACCGGCCTCCTCAGGTTTCCAAAGGAAGTAAAAAAACACCTTCGCGCAGCGCCATCGTATTTCATCTACCTTTGACTCGACATTTTTACAGCTTCTGGACAAATTTTAGGTCTGGCTCATACCAGGTCAGCCCGCCAACCTAGGTCAAGAGACCTAACCTCGAAAAACAACTTTGGAGGTGCATCAGTAAGATCAAATTTAACCTATCGTGCTTATATTCACATCACATAGTAAGGTCACCGAGCAAGATAATTTTTCGTATACATTATTTCTATATCGATAACCTGGGACAAGGTAAGGGTCACGATCTTTCCATTAGAAATGCATGGGGCAATTGGTAAATTTTTATAATTTTCGAGAATTGAGAATTGTCGAGAATTGCGATGGAGGTTTTATTTTTAAGTTGTCGTGTCTGACTCGCCACTGTAGTTTGATTAATTTTTTTACCATACAGACCTAGGCCCGGCTCTAGGTCAAAGCAGTTTAATTTCGAAATTTGACTAGACAACGTTATAATATATATAATCCGATCGTGCTCGATAAGAGCATTCCAATGGTGCTGAACATTTTTTCTACGACTCCACTCTGTCAGCTATTATGCCACAAAACTTAGGTTTCCACTGTGTTCCTGAAAGGAATATTTTGACCTCGAGCGACCTCAAAGGTGACCCGACCAAATGATTGTATGTGACATTGTCGGTAGAGATTAAAACTGGCTATTTAGCGGCGTCGCTCCCAGTGTACTGTTCATTCTACATGGTTTACTGAAGTGCAGAGACAGCCAACATTAGGCCACGGGGCCTCTGTGATATCACATGCCTCCAAACACAGCACAGCGATGGTTCGTGTTTTTTTTCAGAACTTATGCCTGGAGCATGAAAGTGAGATAAATGACTGAAGAATGTACAATTACATCTCCCGACAGAGAGCTGTGCTGCACAATTCAAAAAAACATTTGACCTCATTAAATGGTGCCGCCATGCACACGATTTCAAAGCAATGCAAAGGTTTAATTCCAGTGCAAAAGTTATATCGAAGCAAAATTCAATTATGTGAATGAAGCGTTTTCACTACATCTCACAGCAAGAGCGCCTACGACTATATCGAGAGCACTGCCAAATCGGCAACATATCACGATGGTTTAAAAAGTCCAGTAAACGATCAAATACGTGATGCCAAAGGTACGCATGCTTTTCTTACGCATACACATTGCAGCACGATTAAGTTCTTGTACATTCCACAATCAAGCATAGCCAGTGTTGCCAGACAGCTCCAGTCTTTTCGCCAAAGCAATTATAGACAAATGAAAAGTTTCATAGAATACCAGCAGTAAATAAGACATCCATCACTGTTCATGAAATATCTACCAACAAAAGAAGAGAGGTTCGGGTTTCGTATACCTATGTTTGAACCAAACAGTGCACAGTGGGGCCCGCGGACCCTCAAAAGCGCTTATTATTCGGATTTCGTAAGTTCAAAAATATTGCTGTTTTATGGGTGTCATCAGTGTGAAATTGAATGTAGAATACGATGGCATTCTTATTTTTTCTAAACGACTACAAAACTCTGTGCAGAAACAGTCTGAAGACGAGGTTTCCACCGAAAGCGTTTCGGAGCGCACTTATCGCCTGAATTTCCTTATTTGTTCACAAGTGTTTTTCAACGTTTCAAAGGCTTAGACATTAGTTTTATGGCTTTTGTTTCTAGGAACGGAGTGTTCCAAATATGTTAGTACATGTTTTAACGTGATTTCGTGTATTGGTCAGGTATGGGGAGCAAATTTACCAAGTAATGTTATTGACGGAGATAGATTTGATCAAACTATATTTGAAATAGAGTTTTAAAAATATATCACCTTGTGCCGCAGTGAAACTTGGTCCACAAACTAGCTGAAGGTGTTTACTTTCATGCCTTATAATTACTTTTTGCCCGATTTTGCCCGAATTCGTATTATGAGCATATTTGTTGTTCAGTGCAATGCACGGGCGCGGTCATGGTATTACACTATTACAAGCCAAATGGTAGAAATTGTTCATTTTTAAGGCAGGTGTCGGCAAGTTTTCCCTTTAGGATTCGTCTCGAGTCCCGGTTAACACAATTCTGAGCTATTTCGTAGACCTGCAGGTTACGCAATCTTTTCCAGGTCACATTGGGTCAAATGCTTTACACAGGAAATATGGATATTGTCTAAACACCGCTCGGGGCATAAGATGATGTGCAGATTGGCCTGGGTTTGCCACTCGCTTTACACTAAATGCATCAGATGATTACCTCGCTTCGCACGAGAACTGATCACGAGAGCTCAAATCTGATATGAGACGAAATATAAGACGGTCGTTTCCTTGAGTCAGAAGTGGCCTGGTACAGAGGAACAATAGGCCCCTGACTCAGTTGGAGAGGTGCCTTGCTCTAGCGAACTGTGGTTTTGTAGTGGGAAAAATGATCTCACGAAGGGATGTGTTTAACTTTGTGCGTGGCAATATTGTTATCAACAGAGTGGCAGCGGATGACGAAGTGTCATATGTTAAGGACACATTACAGGGCGGATTCAGTGAGCATAAAAGAGACACGTGCGGTCGGAAATTACAATTTTTATTGCAAGGCTGAAGCGGAAATGGCAAGCAAGTCACAGGACCCTAAACCGCTTCTTGGAGGAGGAGAAACAGTGGCTGAATGAGTGTTCCATCGCAGCAGATTCACCGAGGGTATTGGAGCCTGTTGACCTTGACCAGCCATGTACAAGTCGGGGTCCTTGTCGGCCTGTGGGTTTATGTGGAACACTTTCTGGTAGCTCCAAACGTCGTCGAACCTCCGCTTTCATGGCTGGTTACTCCTCTGCAGAGCTTTTGAATGTCACACGCTCCAAAGCGCCAGGGCCTTTCTGGTTTTCTCAAAGACGTGACCGTGGCTCCCACAAGACCTACTAAGGTAAGAAAAATGCTAAGAAAACCAGCAAATACCTCAATACGATACACAGACGAACAAGCACTTGCTGTGTTCATTGAAGGGCAGCATACGAAGCAAACCTGGCAGTTTACCAGAGAGTCGGCCAAGAGTCAGAATCAGGGGCGTAGCCAGGATTTCACTCAGGGGAGGGCAGCGCCCCGAAAAAGGCCCCAGCGACAGCGCCAAAAGGGCCCTGATGGGTAAAAAAGGGTTCTGCTTGTTACAGAATAGAGTGCTGAAGAGGGCTTAAGAGGGCCCTGTCTGGTATGAAATTTCATATTTGACCACAGAGCATAGTGCGGGCGAGCGCGCTTCGCGCGACCCGTGTCCTCAGGGGGCCCTCAGGAGGCCCTCAGGGGGGTGGCTGTCCCTGCCCCCCCTCTGGCTACGCCCCTGGTTAGAATGTCAGAATGCCGACATATGTCCTCCATACGACATCTCAAAGGCAAAAGAAATTGTTATCAGGAGGGGTATATTACTATGTATATTATCCTAGTAATATTATGCCAATAGCTAGACATAGGCTGCAGATACAGCAAAAACAGCCTCGAAAACTACTCGGGGGCATTTAAAACCCTAGATATAAAATATCGCTGATGTAGCCTCAATAGTTCGACGGTAATTAATTTTAAGCGCTTTTGAGCGCCCGCCGGCCCACTGTGCAGTGGCGTGCTGAGCAAGTAGATTTTCTTTTATGGGTGCTGCGTGAATGGTCGCAAGTTTAGTCATGCCAAATGTCCAATGCAAAGGTAATATTAAACATACTGGCATAGATTATTTGGCTTAAGTAATGAGTGATCTGACAGCCATCATTGCAGGCGAATGAATGCGTTTGTGCAGGACAAAGTCAGTGTCAGTGTTGAAGTCATCTCAGTGTATTTCCTTATTCTTTAATGATTATACAAGGCACCAGGAGTGTGGAATTATATCTATTTGTGGGTGCCAGCCCAGCTCCAATAAACCGTGGAAGCAGTGATAAAAGTGGCAAAACATCCTTTGAATGTTCTCTTTTTCATTTCAAATACTACTTCTTGGTTCAATGCAGTTCAACCGGCCTGTGAGAGGGCTAAACATATGATACATTTTGTTTTCCATTTTCATGTAGTGGCTCTCGATATTTTTTCAAATTTGCCCACCCCTAATCATTAAAAAAACACCAATCAAAAGCCTTTCGAAGTGGCGTTTGAACTGGGATGCGTGTCGGCTACGAAATTATCACCTTTGAAAATATGATGTGGGGCAACCTGTTCAAGTGACAAAGTCGAATGCGTTATGATTTCAGGACAAAATTTTTTCGTATATGAGCAGATGAAAATTACTTTCTAGGAATGAAAGCCTTTCAGACACTTTTTTACATTGTATGAATCCTCTCGAACGTATACTGTGCTGCACTGGGCACATTGTATCGATAATTTTTTTCCATTTCCGGGAACGATGTAATTGTGTGAGTTAGTGGTGCTTATAGGATAAGTTATGCTTGTTTCAACTATTGATAAATTCGCGATATCTTTGTAAATTTTCGTTTAAGGCTGCAGGGCCCATTAATAAGTTCCTTTGCCCTCCCTCGTCTCCCCTTGAAACAATGGATCTCTATCACTTTTAGTGGCTGATATTTTTCTTTTTATAAATCTCGTCCAAGTTGTTGCCAGTTAAGTTTTAGGAGTCGGAGTCTCACTAGAGCCATCAAGGGGCTTTTCACGGAGACCCCGACCCCACCACCCAAACGAGCAACTCCCCACGATGAATGGTTAATTAAGGAACCAAAGTTGAACGTCCCACAAAGCATAACGAGGGCCGTCATTGCAGGTCTCCCTCTCGCCAAACATCTCAGGTCACCCTCTCGCCAGTCAGTTGCCAGCTGACCTACGGTATTTATGGCACCTACCACCTGCCAGTTGACCTAAATTATTTTTCCAGAAGTTATAAAAATTTCCAGTTGGAGGAACATGATGTACGATGGCGCTACGCGAAGGTTTTTACTACCTGTGGAAACCTGAGGAGGCCGGTTGCCCACCCCTCGTGAAGACGCGTGTTAATTCTCATAAACTCTGACACTTGCACGATGAAAATTTCGTAAAGACAATGCAATATCATTGCAAGCAACCGATTACAAAAGCAATCGCTTTGTTTGCGGTTTTAAACATACGGCTGTACTACTGCAGTGGTAAAAACCGTCTGCATACCTCCCTTAGGTGCTAAAAATTTGGAACTTATAGCAGGAACGCATTTTCTAATTTCTTTATCGAAAGAAAATTTATGAAGCAAAATTTTGAGGTGTCTAAAAGGTCAATTTCAACTTCAAAAAGGTCAAGCTAGGTAAAAAAGAAAACGTCAAACGAATTAAAAGTCAAAATTTTTTAATTTTCTTTTTTCGTACTAATGTATAGTTCAAGACGAGTTTAATGATATACAAAACTTGTGAATCAGGCAACGCGTTTTGAGTTATGAAACATCAAAGATGAGTCTACAAGGTGACCTCCCGAAAATGCCTCGGCTATAACTCGGTCACCGTTGGTCGGAGGGGGCTAAGATTCTGACAGGCGTGTTCCTGGCCCAAAACTAACCCGGAGACAAAGTTTTAGATTTTTTCTAGACATGATGGTGGCAAATTGAAATATTTTTGTCGTTTTGTCCTATATAAAAACCATGCTGAATTCACACGCGCTTTCCAATGCACTGCAGATTTGCGCCAAACTTCACATTTTCTGAGTTAGAGGGGGCCATCGATGGGCCCCGGTAGGGCTTAAGTGGCGCCAGATCCCCGGTGGGGGTCATTGTATGAAAGTACGCAACCAGTATAAATTCTAGATATTCGCAGTATATTAAGCCAAATACTCGCTCGTAAATCTCCCTGGGCTTGTACACTTCTCGCTCAATAGAAATCCACGACAGCCCATGATTCCCCCACCCCCTCGTCAGAAAACGTCAGGAAACCCTCAGACCCCTCCTCCTTCGTCAGAAGTCAGAAAATGTCAGATCCCCTCCCCGTTCTGTGGCTGACGTCATGTGTACATCGCCCCCATCATCATCGTGGTTAGGGTTTAGGGTCATACGGCGCCCATAAAAAATAATTTTAAAAATACACATCGGGGCACTGCTAGGTCCAGTCAAGCTTAAAATGGCGGGATGAGATACAGATTAAAACCGATGGGTCGATGGTAAAAAATCAAAGATTCAAAACAAAACGTGCCAAAGAGTCAGTGATAAGAGTAGACCGTGCATTTCAGGGGCGGCTACTTCCAGGAGAATAAATAACATGAAAGTTAGCCTTGTTTAGGGATAAAACAATATTAGAAATATCAGCAGTGCGGCGTTCCCCCAATAGATCTTTCAGAGAGGAAGCCCCCGGTAGGTAACACACCCTCTCAATGTCGTAACCACGGCAGTCTACTAACACGTGTGCCACCGTGAGTCGCCCGTCGCAGCGCGGGCACACCGGCGGATCATCACCCTGTGTACATCCCCCAATAGGTCATCAATCGTTTGGGAGGTAGGTACCGTTTGCAAGCAAATATTTCCGTAAGTCTTTTTTGTAGTTTATCGTAACAAAAGAGTATGGAATCGAAACGTTCTATAAAACGACGCAGAAAAGAATGCACCATTCAACAGTGCGCCATGTGGTGAAGGTTTTGCGCAGCTGCGACCCATTATTTTGGAGCGATAGGCTAAAAGCAAAAATCTAGGACCACATCCCTAGCCCGGGGACGTCTGTGAGGTCTCTGTTCATGCTGAATGCTTTGGCATCCACCGTATAGGTAAGATTTATGAGAACACTTGAGAGCAAAACCAATGCCGTAAAATCAGCTTAGGACATAATATGGCATCGCCTTAAATTTTCGGGAAAATTCTATATTTCTATTATTGAAGAGGTGTGAAGGTCTGCACGTGAGACTAGCCCAGTGCTGATGGGTGTGATGTGATGCCTTCATTTTGGTAGAGAAGATGCCGAATTTCAGCTTAATCGAGCAATTAGTTAATTAACTATTGATGAGGGGTGCACACGTGCGTACGTGGCGCATATCTCTAAAATAGCCAATGCAATCCCGTTTTTAGATTCGATCTAATATATGACAAAATTTATGCATGATTGGAGTTTCCGGGTTGTAGCGTGGAGGTGAAATGACCACAATTTTTCCGTCCATCTGGGCGCCGGATGTTTGGCCTTGGATCATTTGGTTTGTTTGTTGGGGATTGGGGGCGCGCCAACCAGTGCGGCTATTCAGCACCCACCAGCCAAGCTTCATCACTTGTGTATTAGCGCTCCCTGCACACCAACCCTGGGCCCACTCAGGTGAGCCAGGACCAAGCTGCAGCGTAACATGTAAATACAACTTGATGATTTGACAGGCCTTTGCTTTTGCTCGTGCCACCAGGTTTGCCAACACCCCGCCTAGCTCGTTTATGTTCATTCAATAACCAAGTGGATTGGGCTATAAGATGGTGAAGACCCTGTCAATGTATGGAAGTGACTCCTAGAGCTATAAGCTCGTCAAAAGCGTTAGTGCCGCCGGGTCGGGCTGCGTCATATATACATGTTTCTCCAACGTCAGAGGGAGACCTCACGACAGCCTCGCGTTTGCCCGGTAAGAACAAGGTTTCAACGCCTTCGCTTCCGATGCGTGTATCAAACCAACCAGCCAGCAGCGCCAGCTACAGCAGCAGCGACTGACGGCCGTCTCACCACAAAGTCGGGCTGCTCGCAGGCCGGCAGAGACGGGTCGGCGGCACAGTCCCAGCTATCACCCAGGTCCGCTGACGGGTCGCACTGGTCCCAGTTCTCTGCCAGAACACGCACAGCACAGGCCACTGTCAAACAGCCGCCTCACCACCAATGCCGCACCTATGGCAACTCTTCAGCTGCCTGAGTATACCTGAGACCAGTATATGCCAGAGTTGACCTGTATATGTATGAAACGCTGCAAGTCGACCGCTCAGGCAGGCGCCAGCACATCAACTTTGTCCCTATTATATCAAACAGATGGAGATCGTATTCCATGCGGAAAAACGCGAATAACCATTATTGAATTGGGAGGCCCTCGCAGCTTCCATCAAATATCTAACTTTCGTACCTTCGTCGTCAGAAAAGGTAGGTTTCTCCTCATTCTCGTCCCCGTCGTAGTAGAAGTCGTCGTTAAACATGGCCGACATCTTTTGGTCGTGTGCTTCTGGGTCAAAGTCGGCTTCCAGGTCCGCCGCCTGTCTCACACAGTCATACACCCTCTCAATGTTACACCGTAGCAGACCCACCACCTGGCCCACCCAGTCATACACTCATCTCAATGTTACACCGTAGCAGACCCACCCAGTCATACACTCCTCTCAATGTTACACCGTAGCAGACCCACCACCTGGCCCACCCAACCATACACTCCTCTCAATGTTACACCGTAGCAGACCCACCACCTGGCCCACCCAGTCATACACTCCTCTCAATGTTACACCGTGGCAGACCCACCGCTTGGCCCACCCAGTCATACACTCCTCTCCAGGTTACACCGTAGCAGACCCATTTATTTATTTATTTATTGGACATTGTAAGACGTTTCCATACACCGCATGGCTATTCTACGCCTCGAGTCGTAAAGGGTAAAACAAAATGGATGAGGGATGTAAAACAATCGCGCATGTCTAACATTCACACATACACACATGTCGAAATGGTTGATAGGAAAATTATGCTAAAATATCTGAAACAATAATATAAAATACCGATAAGACAATACAAAGTGGTCACTGGAAGCAAAACCTAAACTTCACCTTGTTCCACGATTCTGTCGCTGCGTCTCAATCAGGTGCCTTTTCAGCTCGCACTTGAATCTTCCCAGGCCGTGTTCGCGGATGGCCTGGGGAAGTTCGTTGTACATGTGTACAGCCGAGTACGAAAACCTCCGTCTGCCGGATTCTGTGCGAATCGCTGGCGTAACCAGCATGCCACTTTGTCGGGTATTTCGCCCATACATGTCTAGCCTAGTTGTCAGGTATTCTAAAATGCTCTCTGGCTCACCGGTTAACAAAACCTTTTTTAAGACTGTCAAACGATGGTATTTGTACATATCTTCTACAGTGAGCCAACCTAGCCTATCAATCACGTCACTGATGTGATCGTATAGTCTTCGCCCCGAGACAACACGCGCAGCATGGTTCACTACTTTTTGAAGCCGCTGACGCTGGGTTGCGCAGCTGGCGCCGTACACTGTCAGGCAGTATATGATCAGAGGCATCACCAAGCCCTGAACCAGCGTAATCAGTGCTGGCTGAGGGAGACTGTGTTTGCAATGGCTTAGTCCGCACAGCAAGCCCGTACAGCGCCGCACCACGTCATCAGTGTGAGTTTCAAATGTCATGCTCTGGTCAAACCAGACGCCTAGATTTTTAGCAGTAATAGAACAGCTTAGAGTCGAGCCCATGAAATTTAGGGAAACAGGTGGGAGCCGCTTAACCATTTGCCGGGTACCCAGGACAAGAAGTGTCCACACTTACTGTTCTATGTTCTATTGGACGCTCTACTGGACACTGATGCTCACGTAAACGATGAGTTCATTTATGGCGATATGTCAATCTACACTTCAGTCACCTCGTACCGCCAGATCAGACGGCGCAACAACGGAGTTAACAGATCAACAGACTCACCAAACAGCTCACCCCGCCAGAAAAGACGGCGCGGTAACGGAGTCAATAGACTCGCCAAACACCTTGTACCGCCAGAAAAGATGACGCGGTAACGGAGTCAATGAACTCGCCAAACACCTCGCGGTAACGGAGTCAATAGACTCGCCAAACACCTTGTACCGCCAGAAGAGACAGCGCGGTAACGGAGTCAATAGACTCGCCAAACACCTTGTACCGCCAGATCACACGGCGCAGCAACGGAGTCAACAGATCGATAGACTCACCAAACAACTCACCCTGCCAGAAAAGACGGCGCGGTGACGGAGTCAATAGGCTCGCCAAACACATTGTACCGCCAGAAAAGACGACGCGGTAACGGAGTCAAGAGATCAACAGACTCGCCGAATAGCTCAACCCGCCAGAAAAGACGGCGCGGTAACGGAGTCAATAGACTCGCAAAACACCTTGTACCGCCAGAAAATACGGGGCGGTAACTTGTCAAACACCTCGCCCCGCCAGACTAGACGGCGCAGTAATGGATGGAAGTCACAGAGAATAGACAAATCGGGCCAGAATGGCTTCATGTCAGCACGATGCCAAGGAAATTTAAAGTAACTTCAGCAGTTCGTCGCAATATCGATAGAATATAAAGAAGAACATAACGAGAACGAAATGCTAATCGATTAATCAACCATAGCACCATGTTACACCATACCTGCAGGCTACCAACAGGGAGGAGCTGCAGTCCATCCTGGGCATCATTGGCTATTACGCCAAGTTTGTCCAAAGGTTGACTGGAGAAGCTAAAACAACTACGCGCCCTTCTATGTGGCGCGTAAAGTTTGTGAGGTCTCATGAGGCCAACAGAGCGTTTTAACGAAAAAAGACATGCATCATGCGAAGTGGGTCCCTGTTCCCATTTCGCTCTAACTTCCGTGACTACTGACGCTTCTGGGGTTGGAACTGGTGCAGCCTTGTTCCAGAAACATGGTTCCTAGGAAAAAGTGGTTGTGTTTGCATCCAGGAGCTTGACTAAATCAGAACACAGGTCGGGGCGTAGGGTTCTCGCGTGTGTGTGGGCAGTTGAACATTGGAAGACATTCCTGGGGGAACACAGGTTTACGCTGAGAACTGATCATCAGGCCCTTGTTCTCCTGTCCCAGAAAGCCCATGGACGCTCCAGCATGCGGAGTGCCAGATGGGCCCCGTTTAATGGTCAACAGGTTTCTGGTGTCGTATATAAAGACAGCGTCCAGCTAGGTGTGCGAAGGCCCGAGTCATCTACCATTACCAGATTCTGAGGATGAACCGGAGGACTTCGTCGTGGCAGCTGCGGAGACACTACCTACTATCTAGGAGGAGTTACGTCAGGCCAACAATAGGGACTCTACCCTCAGCATGGTCAAGGAGCTGCTGCACACCGGCAGGACTGAACGACACCTACTTCCTGATCAGGCGAGGCCGTTCTTTACTGCTAGCGATGAACCCTCCCGGTGTGAAGAGCTACTGTTACGTGGAGAATGGTCAGTGCCGCCTGACAAGCTACATGAAATGATTGTAAAGCTCGCCCATGGAAATCATCAGCGTATGGTAAGAACTAAGCAGCTGAATCACTTATCGCATTGGTGAACGCTCCTTGACAGGCAGGTGCAGGAGTCAGTCCGAGCCTGTCCAGCCTCCCAGCAGCGCGAGAAGGCCTACAAGACTGCGCCGCCGCCCCTTTAGCCCATGAGGTATCCCCCCCCACCATACTGGAATAGCGTGGGACAACATATCGTTGGCCCCATGCAGGGGTCGCGTGAGTGCCGCTATGCAGTGGTGATTATAGACTATCCTTCAAAGTACAATTCAAAGGAATGTGGCACCTTGGTCGAATCCTGGAACTGAGCGTAATTAGAGGAACTCTTAGCCGAAAATCAAGGAATCCTCCATGATTTCTCTCAAAAATGTACAATAGGCTCAATGTTTTGATTTTTAAAATGCTCCTCTGAGGAAAGAAATAAATATCTGCCTGTGGATGACGTCATGATCCGGCAACCACTACCATATTCAATCCGCTTCAAGGGCTTCGATTGGCTGATACAGTGCCGTCAGCATATGTCGTCACATCGACAGCCATGAGAACTGTGGCCTGCTGTTAAGAGTACATGAGGGGTACATTTCAGGTAGGTTTTAGCTTTTCCTACGGAAATCTCGAGTTCCAAGACAAATGATATATTGAGTACCGGGTTTTCCAGCATGCTTTGCAACTTGGCTATCTCAGTTAACACGCGCATTGACGGGGGCGGGTACCCGCCCCCCTCGGGTTTTTCGGAGATAGTAGAAAAACGGCGGCGCGTAGCGCCGCCGTACTTGGTATACCTTTTCCCTCATCATTTTTACAACTTCTGTGAAAATTTTAAGGTTAGGTCATCTCAGGTCATGTCACCAGTACAGGTCAAGTGACCCGACCTCAAAAAAAGTTTAAGATAGTATAAGTCGGAGCAGGGTGAACTTATCCGATTGAAACTCATATCACATAATGGCCCCACCGAGTTCTCTAAAATATGTTCCGGTATTTTTGATATCGATGACCTAAGGTCAGGTACGACGCATGACCTCTCCATTGGAAATACATGGGAAAAATGGTTTTTACGGAATAACTCAGTAACGGATGGTGATAGAGCATTTATTTTACCTGCATTAGACTCGCCTGGGCTATGCAGTTCTAATGATATGCATTTTATATAATTTGACCCTGACCTGACCTCAGGTCAGGTCAAATCCTTGATTTGACCTAGCAAGGTCAAATTATATATCATTCGATTCGGCTTGCTAAGAGGATTCATATAGTTCAAGTCGTTTTGCTCTATCTTTACTTGTTCAGATGTAATGCCCGAAAAACTGAATTTTACATGTTATCCCTATGACGGGCATGTTTTGACCTCTCCTGACCTTAAATGTGACCTGATAAAAAAATGGTTCAAATGTTTTCGATGGAAAAGTGGATGGGCAGCCCAACGCCGTTTACCGTTTTTCGCTACCTACCGTGGTTCTCGAGATCTTAGGGGGCGGGTACCCGCCCCCGTCAATGCGAAGGTGGCTCAGACGCCCGTCAATGCGCGTGTTAAAATCACTTTATGAAGGTGCCACATTCCCTTTACGTTGGATTCACGTCAGTCATAACTACTGCTGCAATCATGAAGTTTTTAAATACTGTTTTTGCCCGCGACTGATTCACTCGAGAGATCGTTACCGATAATGGCACTCAGTTCGTGTCATCTGAATTTTCACCATTCCTGCGTACACGAGGCATTTAGAAGCTGAGTGGTGGTGGTGGTGGTGTTTGGGGTTTTAGGGTGCTTCGACCACTTGGTCATTTCGCGCCCAGCTCTGTTTAAAATGCACACAAAGGTCAGAAGTAGCCATTTAAGTCATGTTCGGCATAGAAGACTGGGTTGATCGGACAACAATTTCAAATCTAAAAAAACCAACTACCAAGTATTAAGTCTCCTAACTCCTGCCGTCAAATATTTCTGAGACACACCAAGCTGTACGTGTGTCCCACTCTGCTGGTGGTCTTGCCATTCGCTCCAGGTATCCCAGGACCTTAGGTGGAGCGCCGAGCACTAATGTTATGCCCCTATCCATGAAGGCTGCCTGAATCTCTGCTCGGGGTGCCTCCCATCACTAGCGGGAGGGGCGCGGCACATCCTGCCATACATGCTGCACGTTTCCGATACTCTCGGTGGAACCAGAGTGCAGCCTTGGCTGAAGCTCTTTCTATACCCCCAGAACCCAAATTGAACCCAATTTTTCCCTTCGTCTAAAAAAACAAAATGTTTTCTCTTCTCTCACATGTTGGGCGATTTTTCCAAACATCGTAAGTTTGGGGAGGAACGCCTGCATTTCCCGTCACGCGCGATTGTGCCGGGTATTGCCTGTTGGTTGTTTTCGTTGACAGTGATGTTGGAGACGGGGGTGGTGGAGGGTATGGCGGCGGCACTAGCCCTGCATCCCCGTGACCCGCAGATTGAAGTCCTTTTAAGCCGTAGGTATCTTCAGAAATAGAACCATTTTTCGACCAACTTGTGCTTTCTCTATGCATTTCCAATGGATATGCATGACACGTATTTGACCTTGCATCTGCGATATAAAAAATCCCGGAATGTTTTCTAGCTCCCAGTGAGTCTATTATGTAATAAGTTTCAGATCGCTAGATCCTGACTTATGCAATTTTTGAACATTTTATGAGGTGAGGTCACTTGACCTGGTCTGGTGACCTGACCTGAGATGACCTCAAACAATCATTTTCAGGAAAGTTGCGTATTTGGTCAAAGATAAGTGATGCCAGGTACGGCGGCGACGCTGTTTTCCGGCACCGTTGGAAAAACCCGAGAAGTGTTCAAACACCCTCTCCCCACTAGGGCGAGAAAAGTACAGTGAAATTACTCGCATTGCCGTAACTTAACCCAGCGAATAATTAGGCAATGATTTCATGTGCCCATGTGGCCTCTGTTGCCTGTATTTTGATTTTGGAGTCCCCATGTCAGAATATAAAATATGATAGGTACATAAAAATACTTGATTGAGGGCCAACCAATTTTTCCCAGTCCAGTATAGTTAGCGACGAATCCTGACCAGATAATTGTCAATGATGTTGAAACATTTCCTAATTATCTCATCAGATTCGCATAATCAACAGCCTAAGAGGTCGAAAACGATCGAGATGCCGCGTTAAGCAAGCAATTAAAGAACCTTGACTTCTTTAGAATTGCATTTTACAGCAGAGAAAGTCAAACGCTTTGCTTGAATATCAAATGTCATTGAATTATCTGTTTTTGAGCACCTACTACCTGAGGAGGGTTAAAGTGTGCCATTCAGAAACCCACTGTTCTGTTTGCTCAGTCAGCAAAATCGACGAACTGCTTACTTAAAAATGAGAGGAATAATCAGCTTCCATTCAAAATAGTGGACAAAAAAATATCAAAGGCCCAAAGCGGAGGCATATTCAGACATTGGAACCTGAGTGCCCTTCACTGAAGAAGAATAAAGGTAGGATGT